>JARHVA010004495.1:1185000-1352500 GCA_037957365.1 Torreya grandis
GATAATGGAGGATATAAAACTTGGAAGTGTTGAGAGGACCTGTAGTGAGTGGAAAGGGCATGGGGAAGGATCCCTTGAATTACAATAGCAAAAAGAGAGAGAGGAAGAGGTAATAGACAAGACTTAGCAATAAGGTGTAGGATGGAATGGGTTCTTACAAGATGTGGTTCTTGAGAATGTGCCAAAAGAACCTACCCCATTTTAACTTGAAGCACAAGCTTGTGCATAAGATTCTCTATATGAATATAGAAGAATAGTAACTGAACTTGTTATCAAAATAAACTTTGATAGGATTCAACATTTAGATCAAGAGTTTTTTATTGAACAAGTAATTACCTACAAGGAACTAAGTGAGGATATGGTGAGTTTAATAGTACCAATCTAGGAACCATGAACATAGGTGTAAGAATTCTTATATAAAGGATGATAGCTATGTGAACTAGGAAACACCCTGTATGAAGTGGCATAGTATGACAAGTGAGTATTACTACACCAAAAATATTGATAATGTAGCCAATAACATCATGATCAATGCCCTAACCTATAATTAGAGTCATTGGAGGGCCACCTCCAATATATACACAAGGAGGACAAGTGCCTCAAAACTTGGCACCACCTCCTCATCAAGTCTACTATGAGATGGCAATGCACTTGCCCAATTATCATAGTGTAGAGAATTCCATGGAGCATGTGCTAAAGTGTAACTTAAAATGGTGTGCTTAGGTCATCACTTAGCCTAAGTATAAGGAAACCTAGTTTGTGACCACCCTACTAGATCACACCCATACTTGGTATCAAAAATTTGATCAAAAATAAGATATGGTTAACTATAATGTAATAAAGGGAGCCTTTTGGAAGGAGTTTGATTTCCATAAATTCAAGTAACAAAGCATCATGGTGATCAAAGAAATTGTCCATAGGTTATTCATGAGCATGATCCTATATGATACATGGTTTTAAAAATCTTCTCTCTAAGCTTCCATATGACATTCACCCCTCCCAACATGTGTAATAGTTTGTTGAAGTCCTATTAGTACCATTCAAAAAACCACTATTTATGAAGACCTTCATAGAACCCCAAAAAGAGCTTGAAGCTGTGCTCTAGACTAAGGTAGTAGGCAACACCAATAATGGGATCAACCAATTCATGGAGGCATAAAATGCATGAATAGCCTCCCAAATATAAAAATTGACTATTAGTTTGGCACATGACACTTGTAGTAGGTTATGGTGCACCAACTATGAGATGAAAGGACATAATAAGATTAACTTTCCATGAAGGAATATTCACACCCTACTCCTCAACTATAAGGTTTTCCATGAGACATATGACTCTCAAAATTTCCCTCTACTACAACATGTTAGTCAAGTGAACACCATAATTTATTGTAAGATTTTTGATGCTTATACATACTCAACATCAAACTATCAGGTCATTGATGAGATGCACCAAAGCATGGATGTTGGAAATATTGTCATTGATGTCAAAGGTCTAACATTATTGGTGATAAATGCCCCATTGCATTTAATGGTGTTTTTAATATTCATATCTTGGCTAATATGTGTTAATATTTATTTAATATTAATTAATATATTTCTAGTTGCATATAAGTCAAAAGAGGGCCCATGGAGAAGTCAAAGAGTCACGAGGTAAAATACGAAAGAGGAATGGGATGCATTTTATAATGAAGAGCCATCTTGAGGAATTCTAAGAGTCACCATGTGAAGATAAAAGAGGTATGGGACATTTTTCCATGAAGGGACACTTTGAGGAATACAAATAGTCACCAAGATAAAGACAAAAGAGGAAAGGATGATTTTGCTTATGAAGGGTCACCATATGACCTTTCAAATGCAAGGATACAAAAGTTTGGTGCCATTTTCCATGAGGATTGAAGGGTCACAAAGGGTGAATGCCAAAGTTCAATTGAAAATTTATAAATAAAGGCTTGAGAAGCCATTTGGTATATGCAAGAGTGTGCATGGTTTGTATTTGTTTTTGAGGAGAGAAAAGTAGGAGATATTGTAGAGTTCTATCATTTATTGAGTAAGAAACATTGAGAGATAGTTGTGTTTTATACACAAGAGGGGTTGGTGCTCCTGTGGGTTGGTGATCTTATGGGTTGGTTCTCATGAATCTTTGTAAGGGGTTGGTGCTCATAAATAGTTGTTGTGTTAGTGCTTAGAAAAGGGGTTGGTGCTTGAAAACTTTGTATTTTGAGTTGGTGCTCATTCATATACTTGAGATTGTTCTCCATGGTTTTTCTCACTTATTTTTTCAATTTTATTGCATATCTTAAATGTATGATTGAGTGTTTAATGAAAATAAATTGGATTAAGAATAAGATATATAATATACCAATTCACCCCCTTTCTCAGTATATTTCATGCTTAACAATGGAAAGAGGCATGAGGTAGGTGAAAACATCAGTCAATGGTTAGGCAGGTTAAGGTAATGATGGCTATGGCTAGCAAAATATGGGTTATGGAAACTAGAGAGGCATACACGAGTGAGGAGGAGGATGTGATGGGGGAATATTCCCACCACAATAATGTTATAAGTATGGGTCAACTAAAAATTATTAGTTTGATTGCCCCACACATCTAACATGTGGGTATTATTGAGGACCACATGTAGTAGAGGAATGCCTAGACTTATACAAAGAGCTGACTCAAGGTCAACTTGGCATAGACAAAGGTACAAAAATGGTGAGGCACAAGTCCAAAGAGGAAAGGTGGGATCCCAAACCACAAAATACTTACAAGGAGATGCATAAGGTGCATAACATGACCTAAAGTGGTTTTACCACTCAGTTTCCTACTGTGCTAACTCAAGAACTATGCTTGGAGTATGGTGAGTCAAGCTACATTGAGTACATAATATGGCCCAAGCCAAAATTTTTGCCCTATCTTAACCCTACACAATAGAAGGATGTCTTACAACAAGCCATGAGTGTGATACAAAATTTATAGGGTGAACTCAAGATGGCTAGAAGTCTAGAGGCACAAGCCATTACTTTATACAAAAGATAAAAAACTCAAGAGACCAAAGTATAGGAGTTGACCGAGATCTTGTGCCTCTTACAAACTGAAGGGATGCTTCCCTTATTGAAAGATCTATTATTTAATCATGTATGGAAGAAACTAGAAGTAGAGTTTGTGCCTTAAATGATTGAGTTTTCTATGATACATATGGTATAGACACATGAAGTAAGGCATACTCTGAACATCAAGTATGACCAATATTTATTGATAGACAATACCATAAATTGATGGTAGATTTGTGAAGTACTACTTGATACAAGCATAGAGGTAAATATTATGACCCAAACCACCTAAGAAAATATGGGGTGGCTACCCTTGAGGCCTTCACCTCACATGTTATTCATAACTAACAAAACCCAAACACAACCTATCGAGATCTTGAAGGGCACCATTGTAGATATCATGGATACCAAGTTATAAGTTGACTTTGAGGTTATCAATTTGGAAGAGTAGGAAAACTATCCAATGCTCTTGGGAAGGCCATGGTGATATGATAACAATACAAACATGCACTTTAAGAAGTGCTACAAGATTTTTGAGAATAATAAATAAAGGGTGGTAATCCCTCTATTAAGTGATCAAGGGAACCCATATGTAGAAATTTTTGATCTGAAGGATGAGATCAACCACATTTATAACATCATGGCATATGGTGTTGAAAAGCTCAACCCTAGTGACCATGGCATACTTAAATGGGAGGATGGAAAATCCTCCTTTGATAAAACTAATGTAGCCTGTGAATGATGGGTTGAAGAGGCCTATGAGGTCACTGGCTAATAGTGCTACCTAGTACATGCAACCAAGCCAAGGCTAGCCAAAATAGGTTTGGTTAGGATTGAGTGCACATTAAAGAGATGGGTTCCCTACACCAAAAATATCAAAAAAGGGTATTCTAGTTAAGTAAATGTATGCTTGTAGTGCTCCCAAAATATGAAGGGGGCTATCCTATAGAGAGGTATGTTCATTGACATTGAAGCCTACATCCCTAAGGAAATAGATAGAATCCGTACACTAGAGCATACCTTGAAGTGCACTACTACTCATTGGTGGGTAGTGTAAAGACCTAACTTGCCAATTTAGCAAGATGTAAAGGCAAAAATATTCACTAGGTTTGGCAAGAGCAATAAAGACTTGGACATGATTTATTACTCAGGTGATTCTTACCCAATTGTGCATATACAATTGTGTGAAGAAACCTAGAATTTATATGGTGATAACATGCCAAAGGTCCTATGGGTGTACACCTCTTATAGGACCTTAAAGACCTAGGCACAAGCATGGTACATTATAAATGAGATGTGTCATAAAATAGGGAACTAAGAAATACTCAATGAGAGGTTTAGGACTTATTCCTACATAGCTATGACATAAATTGTAGGCACTTACTATTCTAAGGTAGAGATGACATAAATTATAGACCTCTTAAAGGAATTTCAAGACTTATTCCTAAATAACTACTAAGACATGAAAGGTACCCACCTATCCCTTGGAAAATGAACATCAAGTTGGTGGATGGTGCCAGGCCAGTCAAGAAGCACCCATATTAGATAAATCCCAATGTTTGTACCAAGGTAAAAATGGAGATTGATGGAATGCTAGTGGCCAACATCATCTACCCAGTACAAGAATCATAATGGGTGAGCCCTGTGGTCATCAACATTAAGAAGGATGGGTGCATATGGATTTGAATTAACTATAGGATTTTGAATACTACTTGCATCAATGATCCATTCCCCACCCCATTCACTGATGAGGTCCTGGATAGAGTCACAAGCTATGAAATGTACACTTTCACTGATGGATTTTTGGGTTACCATCAAGTGTAGATCAAGGAGGAGGATAAGCCCAAAAAAAATTTTGTGATTGAATGGGGTTGTTTCACTTATAATGTGATTACTTTTGGACTCAAAAATGCACTGGTGGTATTATATAGGGTAGTGATCACTACTTTTGAGGAATTTATCTATAAGTTATTCCAAGTGTATCTCGATGACTAGACTATGTATGGTCTTGTAAAAGACCACTATAATAAATTATGCCTCACGTTTTCGAGGTGCAAGCATCTTGAGATCTCTTTAAATTTGAATAAGTGCATATTCACAACCCCATTTGGGATATTTCTTAGGCATCTCATCTACAAATATGGTTTGCTTGTTTATCTAGTGAATATAGGAATCATAATCCAAATAGAGACTCCCTTAATGCATAAGGATGTTCATGTCTTTCTAGGCCATTATGGCTATTATAAGAAGCTCATTCAAAGCTATGAAAAGATCACAGTGCCTCTATAAGAGCTCTTGCATAATGATGGCCCATTTTAATGGGTAAAGATGCAAGAGGGGGCCTTTAAAACACTAAAGCTAATGTTGGCTAGCATGTCAATTCTCTAATTTCTAGACTAGACTACTACTTTTCATGTTGATGTTGATACTTTAAGATCTGCCATTAGTACCATATTGGTATAACTAGGTGAAGATAAGATGGACCACCCCATCTCCTTTGAAAGTAGGAAATTAACAAAGGTAGAGTAAAAATACACCACCACTGAGTGTGAGGCACTAACAATGGTCTATACCTTAAAAAAATTTAGGTAATACCTATTGGCCAAACCGTTCATATTTTTAATAGATCATGAGGCACTCAAGTACCTCATAAATAAGCCTATTTTACATGGGTGCATATGTAGATGGATTTTTCTCTTCCAAGTGTTCTAGTTCTCCATCATAGATAAAACTAGTAAGCAGAAATTGAGGCTAGACCATTTGCCCCACATCAATTCTAGTGATGCAGTGGCACCAATTGAGGATGACATGCTAGATAAATAGTTATATAGAGTTTAGCATGTCTCTAAAGATCTAGAAAATATTTCCACTTTCCTAATGTCTAGACTTGCACCCCAGACCTTGTCAACTAAGGAGAAGAGACAACTTGTGGTTTGCATTTCCCCCTTCTAGCTCATTGAGGGGGATATATAAAAACTAAGTATGGATGAAGTTCTATGTTGGTGTGTTTTGAAACATGAACATGACTCCATCTTATAAGAAGTTTATGAAGGTATTATAGGAGGCCATTATGCTAAAGATAATGTCATGTAAGGTATTACAGGCAGGCTTATGGTGGCCAAGCCTATTCCAAGATATCAAGGAATATACTAAGGCATGTGATGTATGCTAGCACATTAGAAAATTAAACCATTAGGATGAGATGCATCTGATTCCCATTCCAAGTACCATTCAAAAAATGGGCTATTGACTTTGTTGGGAAAATCACTCCCATATCATGGTGCATAGGTGCTAGATATATTTTAGCAACCACTCACTATTTCACCAAGTGGGCTAAATCCATGTTTACCAAAGACTACATAGCTATGATAGCCATGCACTTTATATGGGAAAACATCATAAGCTATTATGGGTGCCCATTAAGTTTGACTAGTGATAGGGGCAATCATTTTATCAATGAGATAATGGCATCCTTTTAACTGAATACATGGTGATGCACCATAAAACCACCCCTATCATCCCTAAGCCAATGACATAGTTGAAGCATTCAATAAGATTATAAGAATGTGCCTGACAAATATATGTGATGTAGGTTGTAAGGATTAATATGATCACATTTTAATGGTACTTTAGGTATACTTCGTGACTTATAGGTGCTTGAATAAGGCTATACCATTTCAACTGGTGTTTGACATTGAAGTAGTTTTTCCCATGGAATTCATGGTGCCCTCTTTATGCATTACATTTATTATTTGGTTAGATAACCAAGAATCTTTAAGAGCAAGGTTGGAAGACTTGGAGCACTTAGATGAGAAGTTATCCCAAGCCAAGTGGAGTCAGTAGATTGAGAAGGCACACCAGAAGTGATAACATGATAAGCACATCAAGCACAAGGAGTTGACTAAAGGACATTGGTGTTTCTCTATGATTCCAAGTACTTCAAGTACTTATGAAAGTTTCAAATATGGTGGATGGGCCCCTACATCATCCACCACATATTAGAGATAGGTGCATACAAGTTATGTATGTTGTCTAATGAAATGCTCCTTGGTCATTTCAATGGAAATCAACTAAAGCCATATAGATAATAAGATGATGCTTGCACCATAAAAACTCTAACTTCTTGGTCACTAGTTAGTTTAAAGTTGAGATAACTAAAATAAGGTTTGGTGTAATCCAAACCATTATTTTTTTTCTTTTTATTCCTTATATAGTGTAAAAAGTTAGTGAGTAGTGCATGGAGGTCACATGAACTAAGAGTTATCACTTCATGCATAATTCTAATCAGGTGAGTCAAGCAATTTCACCCTCTTAGTACATGAGGCTAGACCTATAAGTAATAGGCATGTGAAGCTTACTAGGCACAAGAAGAAGTAACAAAAAACATGTGTGCAAGATGAACCATGCATAGAACTTGAAGACCCAAGAATAAACCACTCTATCACTAATTTTATGCCAAAGCTACAAGAAGGTAGATCAATCGATCTAGTGCTAGAAACCTCAAAAGGAAAGAAGTGAAAACACTCAACATAGTTGAGTGTAAGGTAGGAAGTGAAGATGCTAACATTATATGAGTGCAAGGTAGATAGTGAAGATGCACACTCTAAAAAAGTGTACAAGAGAGTCAAAATAGAAATAAATAACTAGAGGGCCAACATAATGGATTTTTATGGGGTAGGATAGGCTAAAGTAAGATTATGCACAAGAAATAGACCAAGGTAGAGAAGCATGCTTGAAATAATATCATATTTAGAAAAAGTGGAATCAAGGAGGCTAAATCATATGCATGTGAGGAACTATGCCCAGGTTACCACAAAAGAGGCAAAGGTCATGCCAAGGATACAAGAACATAAGGAAGTCATTTAAGACATCTAGCATCTACCCAAAAATGACTGAGAAGTGACCATTTAAACCACATGTCAATTCACTAAAAAAATGTTAAGAGCATTCAATAAGGTGATAGTACCATAAATATATGAAATTAATGTGCATAGGATAAGATATTTTCAAGGATTTCATAGATTTTCAAAAATTTCAAGAAATTAAGGTACCCATGCCATTAAGCTTACATTAATAATGGTAGATGACATAAGAATAGTATAAATTGATCAACAAGAAACTTACTTAGGTTAAAAATTTTATGCTAACTTAGATGTAGAGCAATCCTAAGGAATAATTAGAGAGTAGAAGAAAAAGAGCTCAGTCACAGTGAGAATTCAACCAGTTTAGGCACCTAGATTGAAAGGAAGCACATTAAGGAGTGATTTTATAGTGAAGCCCATGTGAAGGGTTGAAAAGTGATATTTGTGTAGAGGATCAAGTGAAAATGAGAATATATTACCTAGGTCACCATTAATGGCCAATAAATCTTGGATCGAAACTTACAGTGGTAGATCCTATAACTATAAAAGCACCAAACACCATTAAAGGCTTTGATAAGCCACATCTTCCTAGGTTTAACACAAGTAGATTCAGGATGGTGAATAAATGCAAATCATCAATCTCCATAGAGGTATAATAGGAACCTAAGAGGGTTAGGTTTATAAAATAGGTGATGACCACTAAAACCAAGGCACGGTCAATCGAGGTAGTTAACATCTTGAATGTTGATACTGAGGCACTAATCAAGATATCATACTAGTATATGTAATATCCCATAGAGGTTTAGGTGGGGGAAATTTGGTGATATTTTGTGCATAACTACCAACTTAAAGAGTATAACCATTAAATGTTGTGTCACTTGTATAACTTGGCACAGGACTTGATGGTGGACATAGGGTGTAAGACATCAGAATGTGATGCCCTATTTGATGTCTTGATTTGAGACAAGTTAAAGGTTACCAATATAACCTATCTTTATGAGTTTTCATAATTTTGAAAGATAGAGTAACTCATCTAGTTCCTATTGTTATGTATCCATGAGGACCACTTCTACTTTGTAGGATGGCAAATGAAGATATCACCGTAGCTAATCAAGAAAATAACTGGGCTACCTGCTGCTGGATAAGACATCCATCAGATGATGGATGATGTCAAGGAGGTAGACCCTATCTTAATTAATTTAGGGGGGTTTTATGTTCCCCATCACTAAATGAAAATACACCAGTAGGAGAGTGATGATGTAGCTTGTGAGTGCTAAATTGTGTCTAGGTGGCCTATCAAATGGTATAGGGCATCTAACTCTACATTAATAAGTTCATCATAGAGAAGTTGGTTAAGAATTCATTGGAGTGTCATAGTGCCAAGTGGACCTTCAAGTGGGGGTCCATCCTCATATTGATCATAATGGAGGAAATAGGGATCCAAAAAGGAGTGAAGATAGTCTATGCATGTTCTTAGAACACCCTGAATCCCTCATGTAGAAGTATAAGGACTACACATACCATACCAATTTAAGCCCTAGGTACAAGACACACATAATGCACTAGTGCAAAAACTATATAGAAGCCTTTAGATTTGAGTGGTTCATTCCCCAAGGGCTTCCTTAAAACATGTTTAGGATGATAAATTTTGCCATAATGAATCACTAATACATCATGCACCTAGTGATAAAGGATGGAAATAGGTCAAGATGGTTAAATATCCCCTTCAAATTATCTATAGAATACTTCATAGATACACTACACCAGATATCAAATGCATAGTAGATGGACATTCTAATTAAAGAACTAGATGTAGAGAGGTGAAGGTTGAGGCACAATTTTCCCTACATAGATGGAAGAGTCATAAAGGATGAAGAAGATTCCTTAGATCGCAAAAAAATCAATCCCATCCAAAATGTCACCATCCTTGGCTTCATCCACAGACTGTACTATGATATGAAGCCATAGAAGAAGGATTCCAAAGTCGGGTCTAGTCTTGAGCAGAGAAAAGACCCCCTAGTCCAAATCAAGGATGAAGGAATCCCAATACCCATCAAAAAGAAAAAGTCACTCTAGAAGAAGAGGGGAAAATTTAGAAGAAATATAGGAGAGACTAAATCTCAAAATCACCTTATAAAAAGAGGAATCCCCCTTGGGATCTTCTAATAAATGCATAAAGTTTATGTCAAAGACCTACCATAATATGAAAAAGAAGGGGAAGGCTCATATTTTGGTTCCTAAGATAGTCCTCTCTGACATATAAGAGGAGATATAAAAAGAGGATTTATAGGAATAAGAAGGTTTTATAGGCACATACATCATGCTCAAGGATGTTAAATCCTCATTAAGTTAAGGGACCCCCTCCCCACCACCTTAAACTAAGCCAAAGAAGTGAAGGCAGAGATTGAGAACATTTAGCTTCAGTGAAGTTGATATATAGAGGGCACAAGAAATATGAGAACAAAAAGAAGAAATGACTAAGTTAGGGGTGCTAAAGGAAGTCATTAATATGGTGGAGGCCAAAGAGAAAAGAAAAGAAGATGATCATAAGACATAGATGGGAGAAGGAAGCCAGGAAGGAAAAATAGGTAAAGAGTATGAGGAGGTAACCCATTCAAGTGTACCAATAGAAGAAGAATTATTGCACCAATGGAAGGATATGAGACTTTACCAAGTACATATTAATGTGATTCTAAGGTTGCACTAAAACTGTGAGGAAATGAAAGCCAAGGGCATGTCCCAAGCTGAGATCAATTGGGTAGAGTCTAAGCAAATAAGAGAGAGAGAAAAGAAATGAGTAACACAAGTTATGCAAAGGAAGGACAAGAAAGAGATATCCTAAAGAGAGGAGGTATAAATAAAGGCCAATGAAGAGAAGGCCAAGAGAAAGGAAAGAGAATAAGTGACCTAGGCAAAAAGGGGTAGGATGTTAAAAGAAAGAGAGGAGAAGAAGGTTGATACTAGTTTAGAACTAAGGAAGGAACAAACACTAGAGAAGGCACTAATCATCCCCACAAATTAGTAGAAGTTTTTGCATAGTAGGCATGACCTAACCCTAAATGGGTGTTTGGTGATAAATAAGGTGATACTAGCACCTTAGAAAATCAAATAGAGATAGAGATAGAGGCCCTAGGAGGGCAAAAGGAGAATAAGGCCAACAAAATGGAAGATCATAGCAAAGAGCCTCTACAAGAAAAAATTTATGAGGGGGAAACATCCATAAAATAAACCCCACAAGATGAAGAACATGATGGTTGGATAAACATCTAAGAAATAAAATAAGAAGAGGGAGAAGAAGGAGAATAAGTAGGAGAAGAAGAGGGCACTAACACCAGTGCTAGCAAGGAAGAAGAGTTGGGCAAGGATGAGGAGTATGAATCAAGAAATAGGGAAATATTGCAGCAAGAATTTAAGGAGGATGAGGAATTATACATGATGGAGTACATGACTTCAAAGACTACCATGAACCTAACACACAACCAATTTTCTTGGATGTTGGATTGCTATATGGACAAGCCCAAATTTGAGGTTTTGATAAAATCAATCTAGAGTACTAAGAAGCTAAAAGAAGGGCATTAATACCAACTCCTCAATTATTATGATATGAACCCCATGCATTTATCCAATTCCTTGTTCAAGATGGCCTTTGTAGTAGTGTGCAAGAACATCATCAATAATGTTTGCACATATAGCTAAAAGAATATAGAAAAAAAGATAGAGAAAGACCTTAAGGAAATAAAGCTCAATATCTAATAGCTAATGGAATGCATAGAAGAGGTAGAGTCATCCCTCTTGGATGGTGTGGATAACTCAAGGATGAAGGAAGTGGATCACATCTACGTGCTTATGGAGAAGATGATCCTTAGTATAAGGTCGGTACTTGAGGATCATCAAGATCCCTATGAGGCCTTACGAGGAAAATTAAACAAAAAGTTAGATGCGGTGGAGGACCTCTTCACCAAAATTGAAAAAGTTATAGATGAATCTAATGTGATATTTTACAATTTCTCTAACCAAGAAATATTCATTGATGTGTGCCTTAAAAAGGTAAAGGAGTAAAATTATACGTTATTCCAACATTCCTTCATGGTAACTAGGATTGAGTGTATTTAAGTGATGGCCAAGGTCAACTCCTTAAGTACTCAACTGAAAAATTAGTATCAATATTTGGACATGGTATTTCATGCCTTCCAAACAAATGCTAGTGAGCAATGGGATATGTTGGATGGTAAGGTGAAGTGCATGAAATAAAGGCTTGAATCCTTTAGAAAGGAACTATAAATCATAGACATGCTTATTCTCGAGGCTGCATCCACCAAAGTATATGGCACCATTGAATAAATTAAAGGTTTTATCCAAGGTTTTGAGAATTTAAAGGTAGATTTGGAGTAGGGTTCATCTGATTTATACACACCTAAAGTGCTAAAAGATTAGTTTGGGGTGAACTAGCAATTTTTTATGGGGTAATGTTAGGCCCCCTTTTGAAGCAAACATGTGGATCACACCATCTAGACCTATCTCAATGTGAGGAAACCCTTGGAGTGGTTTTTCCCCTTTTCTACATTTTGGCACCATCTGAAGGAGTCCCTATGGATCCTATGTTGGCTGGTAAGTAGTTGTGTGGTGTAGAATTTCAAAGGACATCCCTACCAAAACTTATACATGGAAGATCAAGAAGTATGGATATTAGAAGAGTGGAGCAAGTGATATTGTGACTTCCCAATGATAACTAAACATACATCATGTGTTTATCTAACCTAGGTAGCGTAGTGGAGCTGACAGACTCACAATAGCTCATCAGCTATCACATGCCCATCCAACCTAGCAAGGAGATGCCTAGTTTCCTATAAAAGAAGGCTCACTTTTGAAGATAGATGGAGGAGACTAAGGAAAAAAATATTTGGCAAAATAGAGATCTAACTGAAGTATTTTTATTATGTATATGATAGATTAGGTATTTGAATGTATAGATTATGTTTATGACTTAGTTTTATGATAATAATGATATAGTTCTTTCTTGAATGTACTATGATATGGAGGTTCAACCCTAATCTCTCATGACATCCTTGTGTCATATAAAAGCTTTGGCCTACCTAAAATAGACTAAGTGTTATAACTATACTATGATAAGGCCCTAAGACTTGCACCTAAGTGCTACCTTGAGGATGAGACCTTAAACCCAAGCCATCCTTATGAATTGTCTAAGTAACAAAATGACCCTGTACTAGCCAATCCCATAGATTTATCCATTGAGAAGCTCTATCCCTCTAGTAAAAAATTACACCTTAGGACCTATGTGCTCAACAAGGATCACACCTATTGAAATTCTTATTAAATAATCTAGCATTAAAAGGCAACCATAACCTATTTTCCCATGGATAAGTCCCTTGAACCCTAAGTTGTGCCATGTTGCAACTAGCCCAATGTAGGCCTAGTCCTTTCATTTTTGTGCTTCAGGTGAGTGTACAAGGCTTATGCCTTATGTGAAATTAATGCCAGAGTGATAACATGATTAATTGTTGTGTGTTAGACCTTACTATGCTTGTACCTAGCTCCATCAAGTCTATAACCAACTTGGTTTGGTATCTAAGCACATGACTAAGTGAAAAAGCTAACCTAGCAAACTTTTATACAATAAACAAGATATAAAAGACATACAAAAAAACTTAAATAAACAAAAAAAAGATATAAAATAGAAATCAATAACTAAAATACCAAGTAGCAAAGTATGTGCTACAACATTTGGAAGAAGAAAACCTAACTACCATGTAAAACATGTTTTTTTATGATTCCTAGTAACAATATTTTAAGAACACCCCATTGATAGGGATGGGGATTTCCACACCACTCAGTTTAGACAATTGGAAGGCATTTTTATCTTTTTAGCTGGTGATAACATATGGTCCACTCTAAAGACTATCAAATTTTAAATGATTATCTAACTTAGCATGGTCTTCATCCCACTTGAGCATAATGTCACCTTGTTGGAAGGTCTTTGAAGGTCTCTTTTCAAATGATATTTTGATCTAATATTTATTGGAAAACATGAAATGAATAACATCATCCTTTGTCTCTTCTAACTCCCTTAATTCATTCATTATCACCACCATTGAATCATTTTCCATGAGTTTAATTTGGTGTATAAGTTCTAAGGATGGAAGTTCAAGTGATATGGTTAGCCTTACCTCTTTGACATAAATAAGAAGATATGGTGAATTTATAATATACCTCTTGTAATTAATCCTATCTACCCATAAGGTTGTTATTAATTTATATACCACTCCCTTTGGTTGTCCTCCATTATTCTTGTTATGATCCTAATCAAATTCTTGTTGGTGGAATCTGAAAGTTCATTAACATATGTATATTAATTATATGAATAAATAAGGTATATTCCATGGTTAATATCCTACTCACTCACCCTTTCACTACTTAATTCTAGTGAATTATTTGATATGATGGTGGAGGGGAGCCCAAATCTAGTTACTAGACTATCATAAAACTCAAAAATTGAGTTCTCATTTGCCTCCTTGAGTGAATCTTCCTCCACCCACCTATTAAAGTAATCAATATCAGTCAAAACCCACTTATGTCCTAAACTATATGGAGGGTGAATCATACCTATAAAGTGTATTCCCCACTATATAAAGGGTTGCTCCACTTGAATAGGCTTGAGAGGTAGGGTAGCTAGTCTTTGCTTGTCTATGAACATAACATAGATTTGGCACCTTCTAACCCAATCATGAGAGTCATTGAACAACCTAGGAAAAAAATACCCCATTATTATGATCCTTTCTACTATGTTATTGGTTTCAAAGTGCCCTCCTACAGGCCCGTCATGAAACTGGTCTAGGAGCTTGTCAATTTGACTAGTTTCTACACACCTCAAAAGCATGCCATCAAGGTCATTTTTGAATATTAACCCATAAATAAATACATAAGGAATGGATTTAAGTCTAAATTAACTCCTTATTTTCTTATTTAAGCATATAGGACACTCTCTCATTTGGAGTAATTTCACCATGTCTTGGGTCTAGTTAGAAGGAGATGTAAGTGAAATTGATTTTTTATCACTTTGCATTGCTAAAACCACTTCCTTATCATATTTCACATCTACTAAAAGGTGTTCACATAGTACCCTAGCCATTAAAAACTTGGGGAATCTAACTTATATGTCATATTCTATACATTTGATTATGTAACCAGATCTCTTTTCACTCAAGTCTCCATTAAGGATGAAATCCTTAATGCTAGGGCGGACTACCATGACAAATATTTTTTTTATTAGACACCATGTGTCTAAACTTATCGATTCCTCTCATTAATACAATTACATTTTTTCAAACAAAATTATACCTATCTATATATCCATCCAAAATTTGGCTAATGAAGGCTATGGGCTACCCAAGGCCCTCACAATTTTGTTGTATAATCATGTAAGGAATAGTGTCATTTAAAAAAAAGGAATATAAGAATAAGTCCCTTGAAAAATTAGGGTTGAGGAGGGTGAGATATTGGTAAATGACCTTCTTGATGGATTTAAAGCTTCTTTTCCCTTAGTCCATGAAAAATCTTTGTGTTTCTTTAGCATGTGGGTTAGAGGACTTACCAATTATGAAAATTTGGGTATAAACCTTCTAATAAAGTTGATTTTGCCCAAGAATCTCTACAATACCTTCTTGTGTGAGGGAAAGGATAAATAAATGATTACACTTATCCTCTTAGGGTCTATAGAGAGGCCTTCTTTTGACACAACATGCCCTAGAAGTCTTCCCTCAAGGACTAAGAAAATACACTTTTTGGTGTTCAATGAGACCCCATACTACCTATACCTACCAAACACCAGCCTCAAGTGTGTTAAATGATCTTTCGAATCTTTGGAGAAACTGTGATGTTATCAAGGTAGATGAGCACCATATAATTGATAATCCCTTGGAAGGATACATCCATTACCCTTTAGAAGGTAGCTGCTATATTAGGTAGTCTAAAGGGCATCTTATTTTAAGCATAAGTGACCTACATGGTTGTGAAGGATTTCTTGTGTTGATCCTCCTACCTCACTAACACCTAATTATACCTTGAGTATCCATCAAGCAAGGAGAACCTTTGTGAACCTACAACCTTTTGAAGAATTTGATCGATAGATGGTATAGGGTAGTGATCTCTTAGTGACACCTTTATGATATCTCTAAAGTATACATATAACCTTATCTCACTATAATTATTACTTATAGACACAAGATGTGTCACCCATTAAGAGTGTTTGATGGGGAAGATGATGTTGGATTTAATGAGTTTGGTCAACTCCTTCATAAGGATCTCAATCTTGGGGTTGATTGGTCTTTATTTTTGTCTCATAGGATTAGCACTTACCTCCAAATATATGGTATGATGAGATAAACTAGGGTCAAACCCATTAAATTCATGATACTCCCAAGAAAATATGTCTACAAAATCTTAGCATAATTTTATGAAGGCTGCCCTCTCCTTTCTTAGTATTCACTTTTCCTAGTTTGATCAGCCTATCTTTGAAAATGATGACCTTTTCATAGTGTTCCTATTTAGTGGATATGCTAACCTTATCTTTCCTTATCTAATCATCTTCATTGAATATGTTTTATAATGTCACCAAAACCTTAGGTAATTTTTTTGTCCTCAATTGGACAATATGGTCCTCATACTACTATTACAATATACCTTGATTTCTCGAGTAGAATTTTGCCTCTTGCTATAAAAATCATGCTATCTACTTATCATTTTCAAACACCTACTAGATAACCTCATTATCAAGGACTGAAGGTGTACATACCACCTTGATTTAAGACTACTCTTTAATGTCCTTGATCCCACTTAGAATATCATACTTTTCTTGTATGGTTGCCATCTAGTTTGCATGTTGATTGTCCTCTCCAGGAATAAAGTGAATGTCAAAAGCCTCAAAGTCTTTCAAGAGGTCACAAAAACTATGATTTTATTCCTTTAAGAGTGTATTTTTTACTACATTTTCAAATATCACCTGATGTACTACTAACTCACTATCTCCCATGGCTTATAGGAGCTTGATTCCTCTCTTTCTTTCCCATGTATCTCATGGATGAGGGCCTCATACTCTATTATGTTGTAAGTTCAACTGAATTTAAACCTTAGGGAATAAAATTACCTTTGTTTTGAAGGAGATACAAGCATGCCACTTTCCCTACTTCCATTCTTTTATCTAGATCCATAAAAGAATAAATTTCATACTCCTTCATGATCTTAGCTTGGGCTAGTGAGATCTAGTATAACATCCCCTTCTTTATGCATATAATATACACCCAAACTTGCCTCTTTAATGATCTTGTATGGATAATAGACATGGTTGTCTACTTACCTATCATTTAGAAGCAAATTTTATATACCTTCTAGTGGTTCAATGGGCTCTTGGTCATTGTGGTGTTCATCCCCATATATGATAATGCAGATGATATTAGACAAGTTAGACATGTAGGGATATAAATGTAACCTAGAGATAGGCTTAGAACTTATGGTGACCTTTGTTACATACCTCATCATAAAAACCATATAAGACTAGTTAGAGGAAAGGTAGCCCCTATCTTGGAAGTGAAATCCCTAGACAAGCATAAGGAAAAGTAGGGAGGGATGTCAAATACTACCACATATTGAGATATAGTGAAATTAGGAGAAATAAAAAAGATAATTTTTATATCCTTAAGGAAACTTGAAGTATTAATAGGAGAACCATCTAGTTGTAGGACCCCTTTAGCATTAGGTTCATACTTTAGCCCTAAGTTATCTATTATAAAGTTAGGCATGAGATAAATACTATCCCATTATTTATCATGTAGTTGTGTACTCATGAATAATCTATAATGATAGAGAGATATAAAGGATGGGGTTTGATTACCTTGGGTTCTTAAGACTCATGAGGCTAATAGGTATTGGTTAGGACTACACCCACCTTTTCTATCTGCTTGTCTAAGACATGGAGTGAGGACATCTCTTCTTGGAAGATATCTTTCTACCCTAATATGAGCAAGGTGTCTCACATGGGTATTGTGACATGGGTCTTCTTCATCTGATCCATAATGCTAATGTGAGAGATTTCAAACTTGGACTTCAACTTAGTAGTAGTATTACTACTTGGAGTTTATGTGAATTGAGGTATGAATGGACCTCTATGATTCTATCCTCTTTCATCTTGAATTTTGTGAGTTTGTGAAGTCTTAGGACTTGCACCTTGACCAATAGCCTCTTCAGGTGGTTGAGATGGTAGAGGGGATGCTATTCCAACTTCTAGTTCATAACCAATTTCCCTTCTTTTATCTATTGTATGGGTTGAAACTGGACTATCTACCTTAGTTGCACCTCTAATCTGATTACATACAACTTGACCAAAGGAATGTTATCCTTATTTGAAGGTAAGAAAATTAGTCTTAGATGGTGCCCTGATTTCACTTGTTCTATGTTTATTTGGAATCTCATCATGGGTCATGAAGGGAGTGTCTCCATGTTTCATAGGAGGACCTTCCTTGTGTTGTGTAGGATGCTTATTATCATGTGTTGTAGGAGCTTGATTCAATTCCATGAAATAAGCTTAGAAAACATCTCCACTTAGACTAATTAACATCTCAGGTGGCTTCCCCCATTGTGCAATCCATTGGTCTTCTTGAAAATAATTGTTTTGAGTTGGGAATAGTGCTCTAAAGGTGCTAGTAGAATTAGGATTGAAACTATTATAGGGCCTTGATTGCTAGAAGTTCGTAAACTAACTACAATAATGAGTTTGGGGCTATATTCCTTAAGTGGAAGTATATAATACACATGGTGTTTTTTCTTGGGAACTATATGTGATATAAATGATTTGAATAATGTTTTATTGTTAGCAAAATTGATTAAAACATTGAATCCAAAGTGGCTTATCAGATTTTGGATTGATTGTGTATACTTAGGTTAAAGATTGGTCTGCAACAATAATATTTGACATTATAAATTATGAATTTTATATTTAAGAGTGGTATAGAGATGTCAAAGGATATTTTTAAAGTATCAATGATTATGGGAAGTGTTTTTTTAGGTCTTGAACATTAATTTGTTCATGACTAAGTTTTAGAATATTTTGGTAGTTCCAAATTGGGCTATTTGCATAGAAGTGTTTGAGTCCTTTTGCCTTGAGTTATGAAGTATAAAACATATGGTGATGAATATAAGGTTGTGTATATTATTTATATCTAATATTTTTCTATGGTTTTTTGGAAAAATTATTTTTATGCTTCAGCTATTCAAGATAAACTTTCTATGTATGAGAAGGCCTAATTATGAATAGTATAAATGTGTGCTTTAAGTGGTGGTTGGAGCTAAAATGTGTTATGGAGCCTATATGAGATTATAAGGGGTTTCTCTAAGTGGGATATGATATGTTCCTTCCATTTGAGGTGTCTAAATATGTTCTAATGAATTCAATGTGTAACATGTCCTAAAGTAGACCTAATGAGATTAGGCCTCCATGAAACCTAAAGATGGAATAAGGCCTAATTGAGGTATGTAAAACCTAAAGGGACTCAAATCATGTTTGATTAATTTTTATGAGATGTCATAAGATCTATTCCATGGATAACCTAAGAAGGTAGGGGTTTTTTTATAACCAAGAAGGATATAAACAAGAGACTTGTATAAATACAAGGCATTTTTAGGCCTATTGGTGTGAGGAGAGTGAATGAGAATGAGATAACACATTGTTGAGTGGAATAAGTTATTTTATATAATCATATAATTGTGAAGGAATTTTTATGAATATTTTATAGAGGTTATATGTATGAAAAACAAGGTCACATGACCTAATCAGTCTTGAAGAGTCCTAATTGAGCGAGGAGGTCTAGAAGGTAGTTTGATAAGGATAAGAGTGTGAAGAGATAAAGAGGTAGTTATAATAATTTATTTGATAAAAAATGTGTCTTAAAGGTGATAATTTTTTTTATGTGGATATGTTATTGTTTATTCATGTGAGTGTTGGTGCCTCTTTGCAAGTTATTACTTGCTAAAGCCTAGTTGAGTGGGTGTTTGAATAGCTGGGGTTGGTTCTCTATGTGGAGTTGATGATTCAATAAATTTGGTATTTTTATTATATAATTGTAGTCAATTTAAAAATATTAGTGGGATTTATTACCCTTGAGGGTTTCCCACATATGTGATGTGTTCTTATGTTTCATGCTTATGTGGATAGATGTTTATACATATTATATATATATATATATATATATATATATATATATATATATATATATATATATATATATATATATATGCTTATTTTGAAGGGTCTATGATTGCTTAAGTGAAATTGATAAGAATTTTTTTGAAGAATTATTAACACCCCATATTATTAATTTTTATTCCACCATTTGGTATCAAATATTGGTCCTTTTAAGTAGGTATAAAACCCTAAAGGAGATCCTAAAAGTAAGGATGGCTAGTTAGCAAACTCAAGGTGGTTTCTCCACCAAAAAGGCTTTTTTATTCAATGGATCTAATTATGACTTTTATAACATCAAAATGAAGATTTATTTGATGTCTCAAGGTCATGATATTTTTTATTTAGTTATGGATGGCTATAGTTCTCATCTTATTCCACCAACTTATGCAATACGTAAGAAATCTAGTGAAAATAACTCTAAGGCAATGAATGCCATTCTATGTGGCCTATCTAAGCTAGAGCTTGTGAAGGTGATTTAATTTGTATAAATAAAAGATATATGAGATAAATTAAAGAATATATATGAAGGAGACACCAAGGTGAATATAGCCAAGTAACATACCCACTAGAGATAGTTTGAAAATTTGAAGATAAGTGAAGATGAAAAAATACATCTTACCTGTTGAAAGTTGATGAAGTTATCAATGTCATTAAAGGATTAGGAGAAGAAGTGAAATAATCTATAATTATTCATAATATTTTTAGATATATAATTATTAAGTTTGAATCTAAGGTGTCTACAATAAAAGAGATGTAAGATTTGGACAAGCTAAAGATGGATAAGATTCATGACATCTTGACTACCTATGAGATGAGAATAAATGAAGGCCTCCCAAAACGGAAGCAACATTTAAAGCTGAGAAGAAGGAAAAATATAAAAAGGTCAAGTATGAGGTATGTTTAAATGTTGATGATGATGAAATAATAGCCATGTTTTTTAGGAAATTGAGGTTTGGATCTAGTAAGTACAAGCAAAATTTTCCCTTTAAATGTTTCAATTATGTTAAGATTGGTCACTTTGCATCTGATTATCCTAAAAATGATAAGGCTAAGCATGATGAATAACATGATGAACATCATGGAGATGATAGGAAGATATATAATCCTAACAAGAATAAGAAATATTTAAAGAAGTATGAAGGTAAGAAAGAGTCATTCAAGAAAAAGAGAAGTTTCTACAACAAAGAAGACAATAACTCATCTGATGTGAGACAAGTACATATGATAGTGATGATGATAGTAATGAACCTAAACATGACAATAATAAAAACTTATTCATGGACATATAAATAGATAATTATATTTACTCAAATGGGAAAGGCCTTCTAGTTTATGTAGAATCAGATGCAGAAGAAGCTAAAGTAAACCTTGAGGTAAAATTGGTGAGTGCTCTAGAGGAGTTAAAGTTTAAAATAATAATCATAAACTAATATCATTATTTAAAGGTTATGAGGAGAAGATTAGCTTTTTTGAGGAGATAATGAGTAAAAATTCCAAGGATTATGATGAGTTCATCAATCAAATTAAAGAACAGATGGGGATAGTCAATGCAAGACTAAAGGCTAAAGAGGAAGAAAACACTAAGTATAAAATTGAAGTAGAATCCCTAAAAGCTGAGTTGGATCAAACATCTAGTAAGTTGAAGACATTTGTGAAGTTTGAAAAGAGAATTGATGATCTAGAGAGTATTTTGAGTAGTCAAAAGTCTAGAAGTGATAAGATAGGTCTTTGGTTTCAAAGAAGACCAAAAGGAGGTATCTAAATTCAAGGATAAGGATATTAAAGATAAGAAGGTTAACATGAATAGACCTATCAAATAACCTAATGCTATGAGGTATGATAGTTAATTTAATTTTTAATATTTTGTATGTAGTCACTTTGGTCATAGAGTAATAGAGTGTGGAATACCCTCAAAGAATGAGTACTCATAGGACCGAGGAACGAGTCACAATTCACATCAATTAAGAGGTATGTATGAGGTTGTTTGATACAGTTGTCATAATGTAGGGCACATTTCAAGATTCTTCCCTAATAGAGTTATAAGGTCATCAAGTCAAAATAATATATTTGAATCCCTAGAGTACAAGAGAGAAGAAAAATGATTGTGTGGAAACTAAAGATAGTAAAGGTTAGTCATGATCAATATACAAGCTCAAATGGGATGTTTGTGATGGTATATGATAATTTAAATGAGAAATCAAGTAATTAATGTCTATTATCAGCTCATATTGATGATCAAATGGTTAATATAGAGGTCAAGACTATATTGCCAATCAAGCCTATAAGGATACTAAAGGATATATAGTCTTCTAAGAACATGGAGATCTGGGACTCTCTGAAAATTGTGTTATTTTAGTGCTCTATGGAAAGAGGTGACTTCATTAGGCTTTATGAAAACACTATTTAGTTAGTAGAAGCTTGATGGATGCTTGGTTTAAGGGGGATTTATTTAGATTATTAAGAAGTATATAAGAGCTTAGGTTGTGAAGGTAAATGGGGAGCCCCTAATTTTTCATTTGATGATAAGAATATGATGTCCTAGTGTGTGATCAAAATTTTTGTGTGATATCAATCATGATAAGAACAAGGTGAGTTATCTTGAGTTTTGAGTTCATTTGAAGTAGGGATGCATGAAGAATATTTTTATAATGTTTAATAATTTGTGTTTTGAGATCTTGTTATAAAAAGGTGTGGTTATACATGTTATTTTTTGGAAGACCCTTTGTCATTAATGTTAAAGGGGTATAAAGTTCATGAAATGGGACTGACCATATTAGGGGAGTTGAGAGTGACCAAGAATAAAGTTTTGACATAAATGACAAAGGGGGATTTAATTGAGAAGTGTTGTCATTAATGTAAATGTTTATGTCATTTATTTCATGGTTTATGTCATTGAAGTCAAGGTTCATATGGTGAGGATGTATGGTGAGTGGTCATTGAGAGAACTTAAAGGTAAACTAATGTCTCTCTATTGAGAGAGAATTTGAAGGAAATATAATGATTATTATATTGGTTGATGTAAATATTATTTTAGTTGTTTAATAATGATATATATTGGGGTTTATTATTTGATAACATTTAAGAAAGCATGTTTGAGTAATAGTTCTTGAGAACAAGATGTCTTGAGAAGACTAGTCATAACAAACATAGTCATATCATGATAATGTGCATGGTGAGCATGAAAAAGGTATGTATATTTATATTAAATTATTTTAGGATCATGTAATGGATTTGAAAAATGTGAAGAATCATCAAATAGTGTTTCAAGATTAGTTGTCAATCTTTAATTGCTTAAGAAGCCTAGTCATGGCACTAGTCATAGCTTGTAAAGTCTCAGTGAGAATGTTTTAACATGGTGGCCTAGTGAGATGGATGTATAAAGGAATAAGAGGATGTATAAGGTTTATTGAGCATGAATATGAGGCATTTTATAACTTATGAGAGTTTCAAAATTATCCTATAGGGGTAAGACCTGAGTCTAAGTCTATAATTAGACTAGTTCTAAACCCTGCCTGACCTAATGAGGTGTCATAAGGTGTTGTCAAGGAATATGAAGGATTTAAATTAGTTTTTTTTAGCATGAGATAGGTTTATTTAGTTTTATAAATAGGTAGAGAGTACATGAAAAGAGGCATTAAGTTCAATTTCAGTGCCTAATGTGGTTTGCAAGTTAAAGTCTAAGCAAGCAGAGAGAGAGAGAGAGAGAGAGAGAGAGAGAGAGAGAGAGAGAGAGAGAGAGAGAGAGAGAGAGAGAGAGAGAGAGAGAGAGAGAGAGAGAGAGAGAGAGAGAGAGAGAGAGAGAGAGAGAGAGAGAGAGAGAGAGAGAGAGAGAGTATGGCATAATGGGGTATGAGATTTTATTTTCAAGGTAATAATGGATAGGTGAGAGATTTTAGATGGATTATATGTTTTTTAAGAATTTTCACAAATTTTGAGGTCATGATTTTCAAGAAAATGCATGGAAAATGGTTTTGAGGTCTCTTGAGTACACAAAATGAATGCATACAAACCTGAGAAGGACTTTTACATGTTCATTAGCATGTATAACCTATGAATTATAACTTTATATTTTAAGGAGATATGAGTAAGGGTACTAGGTAATATCTCTAGGCATTATTTTTGTAAATGAGGGGTAAAATTTTATGAATAATCATTAACACTAGAAATAGTGTCAACCCTCTCTAAAACCATAACAATGACTTGATGTGAAAGATGTTGATCATAACAGCCAAAAATGGTCTTAAATGACTAAAAATATTATTGAATCATGTATTTTACTCTCCCAGGCACCTCCAAGTATGATTGGCTTATTAGGTGTGTGAGTAGACCTTATAGAAAAGTGATAGTTCCTCAAAAAATTATTCTAGCTATCAGAGTTGACCAAGTCAAAGTTTATAAATGGATGGAGGAAAAAGTTTGAGACTTTTAATTTATGTACATGAAGATTCATAGACAAGTTTTATCCCTTAGTTGTGCTAAACTAGTCATCCAAGATAACATGTTGCTAACAAAGCCTAATAGTGCAAACAATGAGAAATCTAGGCAAAAGTGAGAAGATGATTAGGGATGTATTATCCTGGAATAGGAATGAATAAAAGTGAATGGATAAATTTTTAAATAATTATACTTGAAATTTTCATGTTAGATATAAGTTTTTGATATCATTGTATATAGAAAAAAGTTTCTCACAAGTTGACTTGTCTAACTCAGTGAGGTCTGTGTACAGTGAGGTCATGAGATTGGTCTACAATACCAATATTACCATTTGAAAATGTTAATATTATATTTAAAAATGGTATAATGATAACATAATATCATCCACATGCATCAAGAGTCTTTAAATGTGGTCATATAGGTGGTTGAATATCATTGCCACCATGACTATGTTTTATGGAAAACTGGCAGTTATGGGTAAACAAGTTATAATAATGAGTTTAAGGCTCTATATCCTAAGTGGAAGTATATAATTCACATGGAATTGGTTTATGGGACATATATGTGATATAAATCCTCTGAATAAGGTTTGATTTTCAATAAAATTTATTGAAATGTTGAATCCAAAATGTCTTGACAGATTTTGGATTAACTATGTATACTTAGGTCAAAAGATTGGTCTATAAGACCAGTATTTGACATTAAAAATTGTGAATTTTGTATTTAATATTGGTATATATATGACAAATTATATTTTTAAAGTATCATTTATCATGGGAATTTTTCCTTTAGGTGTTTAAGATCAAGTTATTCATTACTAAGTTTTAGAATGCTATGGCAGTTTTAAGTGGCTATTTACAAAGAAGTGTTTGAGTGCTTTTGTCCTGAGTTGTGAAGTATAAATCACATGGTGATGAATCTAAGTTTATGTATATTATTTATATGTGATTTTTTACGATGGTTATTTGGAAAAATTGTGTTTATGCTTCAATTGTTCAAGATAGACTTTCTTTGTAGGAATAAGACTAATTATGAATAGTACAAATGTGTGATTCAAGTGGTGGTTGGAGCTAAAATGTGTTATGGAGCATATATGAGATTAAAAAGGGTATATATAAGTGGGATATGATATTTTAATTCTATTTTATGTCTTTTAATATGTTCTAAATAATGCAAAGTGTAACGTGTCCTAAAGTAGACCTAATGGGATTAGGTCTCCATAAAGCCTAAAGATGAAATAAGGCCTAATTAAGGTATGCCAAAAATAAAAGGAATAAAAACATGTTTGATTAATTTTTATGATATTTACTAAGATATATTCCATGTCTAACCTAAGAAGGTAAGGGTGTTTGGCTGACTAATAAGGATATGATCAAGAGACTTGTATAAATACAAGGCAATTTTAAGCCTGTTGGTGTGAGGAGAGTGAAAGCAAATGAGATAACAAATTTTTGAGAATAATAAGGTATTTTAGACCATAAAAAGAGTGTATATTAACTATTATGAATATTTTATATAGGTTTTATGTATGAAAATCAAGGTCAGATGACTTAATTAGTCTTGAAGAGACCTAATTGAGTAAGGAGGTCTAGAAGGTACTTTGAGAAGGATAAGAGTGTGAAGAGATGAAGAGGTGGTTATCATCAGTTGGTTGAGGAAATTTTTTTCCTAAAGGTGATCAAAGGTTTTATGTTTTTGAGTTAATTTTGAGTCATCTAGGGGGTTGGTGCCTCTTTATAATTTGGTAGTTGCTAAAGCCTAGTTGAGTGGGTACTTTACTAGTTGGAGTTGGTGCTCCATGTAGAGTTGGTGATTCAATAAATTTAGTGTTTTTATTATAATAATATATTAAATTTATATATATTAGTAGGTTTTCTTCCCCTTAAGGGTTTCCCATATATGTGATGTGTTCTTATGTTTCATGCTTATGTGGATAAGTATCTATACATGCTATATCTATATGCCTATTTTGAATGGTCTATGATTATTTAACTGAAATTGATAAGAAATTTTTTTAAGACTAATTCACCCCCCATATTATTCATTTTTATTCCAAAATTTAGTATCATATCCTGGTCCTTTGAAGTAGGTCTAAAAGCCTAAAGGATATCCTAGAAGTAAGGATGGCTAGTCAACAAGCTCAAAGTGGTTTCTCTACCAATAAACATCCATTATTCAATAGATATAATCATACATTTTAGAACATAAATATGAAGATACATTTGATGTCTCAAGGTCATGATATTTGGCAGCTAGTTATGGATGGCTATAGTGTTCCTCCTATTCCATCAACTGATGCAAAAGGTAAGAAGGCTAGTGAAAACAATTCTAAGGTAATAAATGCCATTATTTGTGGCCTATCAAAGGAAGAGTTGTGATAGTGATACACTATATATAATCTAAATAGATATGGGACAAATTGAAGACTATCTATGAAGGAGACACCAAGGTGAATATGGCCAAGTTGTAGACCCACTGGAGATAGTTTGAAAGTCTAAAGATGAGTAAAGATGAAATAATTGCATCTTACCTGTTGAAGGTGTAGACATCTAATCCCTAACACAATTTGTGTTAAAATTATAAATCTTACTTGAATTGCATTCAAATTCACATTTTAGGTAAAAAACATTAAAACACCCTAAATGGTTTGAACTTGTCATTTACAAGAGCCGATTTAGGTCAAAGTATCCCTAAATAGGGAACTATATTTTATGAGATACCTAACTTTGATCAATTCATTTTGATTAAAAATGGTGATTTAACCATTTTGTGCTCTAGATCACTCTTTTATTCTAATTTTTTATTACACATCATATACCATTGTTATTTTTTGTTCACAACATCCTAAATGGGAATATGGATCCAATGCATCTAATGTCACCTTCTAATTCTTCTCGAGTCAAATTATAACCCAGTAATATGTATTTTTGACCATTTTGACTAATTGAGGGCCAATTTCCAAAGAATTAAAAAAATGTTAATTCATTTTTTTTAAGGTTAATTAATCTAAATCAAGAGATTAAGTGGATTTTCTATGAGAGTTGTTGAATATTTCTTTTTGGAAATTGATTTCTTTTAACTGCATTACCTAATGACATCATTTCATGGGGTGGAATCCATAAGCTGTAAATGCATAAAATATAAATATTATGGGTATTCCATGCCTCTTTAATGCCTATTTATCCTATATAATTATGAGGATATTTATGGATTTAATTATAAATATTAGATTAATCCATGGTAACACATCTCAATCTTGAGATGGACGGTCATGGTTAATCCTAAACCATTTTAAAAATATATAAATAGAAGAGACATGAACATAATTTTTAAGCTTGATTTGTGCAATTTTATAATCTTAAATTATATCCTTAACCCTTTGTGTTGATCATTGTGTTTCATTAGCAAGATTCATTTGATAGGATAGATTAGAGATTTCATTTACTTTGGGCCTAGGTTATGAAAATAATTATTGAGGCATTGAAGAAGTTTGACCACCATTGTTGACAAAGACAAGATCTCTTGATTAATGGGAGAACATGCTTATGAGCCACTCTTGGATGGTGGATTTACTTAGGAAGGTATAATTTTCTTTTCTTTCTTTCATATATCTTTCATTGTCATTAGCAAACCCCACATGAATAGATAGGCTAAGTTTTGTTATGTCTTTAATGTATTTTTCATGATTTCTTGACTAATGTTTGACTAACTTTCTTTATAATCCTCTCTATATTTTGGCACACCTGGTGGGACCTAACACATCCTAAATACTGTGAAGCTCAATATAAAATACTTAAATTAAGATTTGAATGCTTGAAACTTGAAAAAAATTATTTTCTAACTTTGTTTTGCCATTTTTATTTGTCATGGGTTTACATAGTAACCACCGATGGTCAATACAAAAACCTATGGTTATTTTCAACCATCGATGGTCAAGTATAACCATTGATGGTCACTATGTTTAAAAAAAAAAAAAAAACACAGACCCAAGAACTAATAGGCCATTTTTAAAAGCTTGGTTTGGGGTCATCCAGACTCCATTTTTTATGGTTTTTTTAAAACCATGTGTTTTTTTATAAATTTTTAGAATATGATATCAATTTACCTTCAAGATTCATATTTAAAAAAAAAAAGGTTTCTAACCAAGTCTAATCTAACAAAAAAAATTCTTAAGGTTTTACCTTTAGGTTGATAGGTGTTTACTTTACAAAGTTATTTGCTCAATCTAATAAGTGTTTCAAAGCAAGTAGTCCTAATATTGTTTTTGTAGGTTGAAAGGCTAGTTTAGAAGTTAATTTAGGTGTTTTAACTAATCATACACTTCAATTTGGAGTTTTAAAAATAACTTGGTTAAAATCATGCATACTTAAAATTTGGTGCCTAAAATGAATCTTTAGCATGATAAGTCTTGAACATTTCCAACTTTGGGTTTAAAATGAACTTAGGTGCTTATTGTTTAATTTAGTCTTTTTGGTGTAATATTTACATGTTTTTACAACTTAAAGCCAAGGGGATAAAGAACACCATCACACTTTTCAATTAAGTGATTTAAAATTGAACACATTTTCAAAGTTTGTATTCAATAGATCATTGCTTAATTAGTTTTATTTGTCAAAAAGAAAGATCATGCATGTATGATCTCCCATACATCCCCTTTAGGAAAATTTTAGGATCAAAAGCATCATCTTTATTAAAAATTACCTTAGTCAAAGGCATGAAAGAGATGTTTTGAAGGCTCTCCTCAAGGACCCACATGACTTGAGTGACCTAGAAACAACCTTTAAATCTCTTTCACTTGTCATTTATTTTCATTACATATTGGCTTGTGAAGGGGACTTCATTATCTCCCATGAGTTCTATAGGGAAGCATTGATCTGAGAATTTATCTCTTGGCATTGTATTCAACCCTTATCCATGGAGGGGTATATAAATTGGGATCATCCCACTTAGATTTGGAGGTTTGAGTGGTTAAACCACCTCTTAGCACTAGGGCTAAGCTTGGGATGTATGAGCACATTAGACATCACACTACACTAAGCAAGAGACAAATGTAGTGATTGTAAAAAGGGATAAACCTTTTTAAAACAAGCCAAGTGATGTGGACCCAAATGACATGAGATTCTTTTAACACATTGGATTTGAAATTCCTATAAAATTGATCCATCTATAATGTTTGAAAAATAATTAGTTTAGTTAACCCTACTTTGTCATACCTTATCAATTTAGGATTTAAGATGATTAGTTAGTTGATTTATCTTTATCTTAGATTACTTGGTCTTATTTTGGGTCAAAACACATTGTCCCCAAATTTATTAAACAAGGAGGCGTTATGTTGTCCAAGTGAAAATTAATCTTTTCCTTGTTCAAATTTGTCATCATAAAAATTGTGTCATCATTAGTCTAATTGGTGCAGTTATGATACCCATTTGAGTCTAAAACATTTTCCAAATTTTCTTGAGTCCCTCATTAATAATTCACATTCAAAATTTAACCTTTCTAAGTTTTAAGGGTTGATGTGTTAAATTGGGTTTGCCATTTGCACATTAAACTGATTTTAACTTGGGTTCAAGTTTCAATTTTTTGAATTAAGGGCCATTTAAAGACTCATCATGACATTATCATCTCTAGTGGAATAAAATCATACTATGCATCACTCATAATTTGAGTCCTAGAATGAATTTTATACTATCCCCCTTCTTATCACCATGTAACGTCATTGTGCTACCCATTTGGTTTTAGTTTTATACTTAGGAATTATTACATGTTTTCACATCATGATTTTCTTATTTCACATTATCTTCTTCATAATCCAAAGAGATTTATTCTAGTTCTATAGTAGGAACTCATCAAATTTGAACTAGATTTTATGGTATTGATATATCACAAAGGTATATGTTTGTGTACAAGTCACTCTAGATTTTTGAGTTATCATACCCTCTTCCATTCTATATGATTTCAAATTTACCAAAATTTTAGTAAATTCATGACCCAAATCTTCTAATTGTGTGTGGTTCCAAACCACTGTCCTTTTTATAATCTATTTTTTACCTTAGTCATTCATTGAAAGAGAAGATAAAACCCATAACTTGTTCATATCATTTGTAAAACATTAATCTAGATCTAGTCAAACAAAGAGAACAATTATTTTTAGACATTACTCAAAGGTTCACTCGTAGTGGGGTCTTTTACAAACCTAGCTATGAGGATGAGGAATATTATGATGGTCAAGATAATTCTATTGTCTTTGAGTACAACCCTATAATAATAGGATTTGATGAATAAAACAATGAATATAAACACAAAGAGATCCAAGGTGAAGCACTTCTTAGGTTGACAAAATTAGGTTCTAAATTACCTTTGGATTTTCCTATGGAGTAATTGCATACCTTAGTTAGAGAATAATAAAGACAATGACAAGAGCAATATTTTGCTCAAGTAGACATGCCTTGTTCTTATAAAAAAGGTAAAAAAATGATTACAGAATCAAAACCCACAAATATATATCTTTTAGCAAAGGTCAAGAAAATAAGTCAATGATATGCCGATCAACTTATCATGGACTTAACTAACTCATTGGTTTCTACTTCAATTCACAATGATGCTTCAAAAGAATAAGAAAATGTGGTTGAGAGTACTTTGTCACTTGTTATTTAACCTTTGATGAGATGACTCATCTCTCCTCATCTAAGTGGCACAATGGAAACATCTCACTTGTTGTGGGTAATCAATTTGGTGAGATGGATCTCTAGAATGAAGGGCTAGCTCCCTAGATATGCCTTGACATGCTTTCACCTATACTAATTGATTACCTTTAGAGAAAAGGGTTATAATTTATATGAAATGAAACATATTATAGGGGTGATACACCAATATTGTCTACCATAATAATATTATGCTCCATCACTTTTGAGATAAGGCATACAACACTACTCTATGAATCCTAGAATGCACTAACATCAGTATTTCAATATGAAGGTCCCATGTACGAAGACTATCCAAGGTAAGTGGAAAATTAGATCATTTTTTAGATTCTAAGACTTAATTTTACACTAAATAAAATGTCCATACACTTTGAAACACTTCATATGAACTTCTAGGCATGAAATCACTTACATTAAATATGGAAGGATTGAGAGAAAACAAGGATAAAGGAATATCTCTTAACCATTCACTATACATCTCTTCACACACTTTAAAAATCTGATGTATGAAATCAAAATAGATTTAATTTATTTTCTAAGACAATTAAAATGTCAAAACTAGTAGGGATTTTCCATAAATGGTGTCTTATTAGATTACCAAGACCAAAAATGGTAGTTCTTATAGAATTTGAGAGAGAAAGAGAGGAAGAGAAAAGTAAAAGGGTCACAAGTAAACTTGTTAAACTATGAGAATTAATTACTTATGAATGAGAATAGGATGTGAGATTATCCATGAAAGGCTAGGAATCCAAAGTGTCCATCCAAGTCATCAAGGTCTTGCAAAGTGGCATGAAACTCCTTGTGTTGGCTTAGAAAAATTTCCTTCATGATTGGACCTATTTGAATACTTAATAAATAAAAATCACTAGGTATAATGATTATAAATAAGGGTAAGAGTCTCAATCATTCCTCTCCATGAATTGGTTTCAATCTTGGTCATTTGGAATCATATAAGAAGGAGCTATCATCATTTGTAGTCCAAAAAATTCCTATTTCATGTACCCTACACACTTGGCCTTAAATTTGGATTTAGTTTTCCATGAAAATATATGGGATGGAGTGGATGAAACATTTAAATACCCTATATGGCCTTATATTCATTAGGCACACTTTAAAATCACCTCACTTGAAGTTTTCCATCCTTCTCACTAGCTTGTCCACTATCTCAGTTTTGACTAACTAAATTGAGATCTATTGTTTGAAACCTTAGGATTTTTTAATTATAACTAAATAAAAATAAGGAGTTACTAAAATTCCTAATATTACCTCAAAACTTTATTTCATCTTTAGACTCCACTTACAACCTACACAATGCACAAAACTATCAAGAAGAGCCTATTTTATACCCTGTCTATACAAGTCTATACAACCAAAAAGCATGGGTATTATATTTATGGAGTAATTTTAAATTTATAATCATCACCTTGGAAAAAATTGACCATTATAATATCTTTCTAACTTCATTTATCTAAATTTGTCCTTGTAAGGGTTTTGAGTAGTTTAACCTCTTAAGGTTCATTCATAAAGCTATGCCATCCAAATTGAAAACAAATTACACAAATTAATAGTTAAATACCTTCATAAAAATCCTTAAAATCCATTTTATCCCATGAAAATCATCTAGAAATATGAGTATTCAAACTCTCTTATCAAGCTTATTTTTACCTTTTCTTGTAGGTCTGAGTTGTCTCTAAGCCAAAAATGGATTCTTATAGTTTTTATCTACAATTTAAGGGATTTAAAACATATATATATATATATATATATATATATATATATATATATATATATATATTATAAACATTTTATAATAGTTTTAAATACATTTCTAAGGTTAAAAGTGGGAGTGGCCTCCTCTTTGGACACTAGGCCTAATGTTGGTCTTGTAGCCTACTTGCAACCTTTTTGGTTTAGACCATACAAATAAGTTTATTTTCATTTAAATAAATCATAAAGATATTTTATGACCTTAAAAAAATGGTTCAATTATTTTTAAATCTCACTTAGATCAAAAAGTGAAGGTGATCTCTTGTTTGGAGTCTAGGCATACCCTTGCCTCATGAGCCTATCTGCAACCTTAAGAGATATAGACACCTATATTAAAAATACCCATTATTTACATGGTTTAAATTTTTTTAATAGGTTTAATTACACTTATAAAACCTTATTTAAAGTTTCATATCACTCCCAGTCCATCATTTCATCCCTTCTCCCCAAAATTGCCTATTTATGCATGAGGGGAAGTGCCCCCTGTGTGAGACAAAATAGGGGGTACTTCCCCTATTTTATCAGGTAATATGATTATATTAAGATATTATTTAATTATTATATACAATATAAACAAATAACTATCCCATTTTTAGGTCATTTGACCATCCAATTCTTCAAATTCCAAGATAGGTTTTTAGGCAAAAGGACTATGTGCAGGAAATTCCAAAATGGATTGTGTTTTGCATATTTTTGAGCCCTTACTTTGCTTGATTTGAAATAATTAGAGTGAATTAAATGTTTAATAATCATGGTATATATATTTAAAACCAATTTAAAAATATACCTTACTATAATCCCTCTCTTATCCTTGGATTCTCAAGGTTTTATGTCTAACCTCACTATGTTATGTTATTTTCCTCATTCAAATGTGACTCCTGTAGGTGTTATTATAAGTTTAGGATTTAAAGATATTTAAAAATACCTTTTTAATTATTACATTATAATATATCAATAATTTTAATTAATTAATCTCAAATTTAGGTCAAGGCTATCTCATAGGATTCAAACTTGTTCATTGCCTGACTGAGACAACCATTTACAGTTGGCTGTAGGTGAACGTCTCTCCACTAGGACCTTTGTCATGATGTGTAAAGAAATTTATTAAATATAAAAATTTCACTTAGAATTTATTTACACATTAATTCAATTTTAATATCCTAAAACACCCTCAAACCTCATGCTTAGGTCAATATTTGCCTATAGTCACCTAAAGTTGTTTGTAGGTGCATGCTTCACATGAATGGAGCCTTATATATGAAGATTATATTTGGAAAGGTTTTTAATAAAACCTAAATATATTGAAACACTTTGAATAATCTCTTATATATCAATTTATGTGTTCCATTCTTAATTCCTTATTGATGACAATGTGAGAACCTGCCCTTTGGTTGTAGGTGGAAGTTTTAGGGCCTGTGTACAGACATGGTGTGTTTGAGGAACATGAAACCACATATCATCTTATTTTTATGGTAATTTAGACCATTAATTTAATATACACCATAAAAAACATGAAATAATGGCCTATGTTTCAACTTAGGGGAGTAAGAGATCTCTTTTGACTCTAAACTGTAGATAACACTAACTATTTTCTATGTATAAAAGTGGTTTTCTAGGCCTTTCAATGACTATCTTCCCTTACTCATCTACCCTTAATATTTTTAAAGGTAATTTTATGATAATAATTCAAGGAAAAAATACTTATATTCATATATGGTCTTATAAAACTTGTTAAAATATCTCTACAAAATTCCAAGGATCTCTGTTTTGCCAATTTAGGGATTGGAGGCCTGAAACTCAGTCATCATCCCTAGAGCATGGTTTTCAATTCTATCCTATTACATTATCATTAAAAATGGATCCCTAATGATAAAAAAATCACGTAATAACCTTAATGGATTTTTAATCACCAATTTTAACACTTCAAAATGGTTCCTTTTTTCTCTTTTAAGCCACTTGTAGGTGGATATCTCTATGTACAGGTAGTGATGCAGGATAATAGGTAATATACATTGTGTTTGGATATAAATAGTGTTTTATTCATATCATAACACATATAAAATCAATTTAATACTATCATATATGTGTAAAAAGTATCAACACCTCCATCTTAACTTGAATTTATCCATGAGAGCAATTGTAGGTGCATTTTAATGGCAGAAGACTATGTGCATAGGTAGTAGATAATGATATAGGCAGTATATAAGATATGTATGCTTGAGATTCATTAAAAATATTAAACAAATGGAAAAAAAACACTCTTTCCACTCCAAAACATATGAAACACCTATTATATCTCCTCTTTTATCATGGCATCCTTATGAGTACTTATATATTCAAAGAGCTACCTACATATGCATAGAGTATTGATTACATCCTCATGAAAAATTTGATAAGAGAATGAGAATAAAATTTTAGGGATTAATAAAACATGAAATCATGGTAATTAAATTATTTTTACCCCTTGTAATCATTGAAAAAAATGAGGATCTGAAAATGGTGGAAAACTAGTATGTCAACCCAAATGAGAGCAATCTGCAAACTTGAGTTGATTTTCCCATCATGATAACTTGAAAAATGAAAAAATTATGGGGATAATTGGGTAAGGAAGTAAAAATAATATATAATTTAACTCATTAATTATTTCATATGAAGTTATTCAAACCAAGGCAAAACCTATAGGGTACATGAAATAACAAGCAAAAAAGTACAATCAACTTCATGAGGATTTTTCACGAATAAAAATCCACCACTATTCAAAATATTTATATTTAAATTAATTTATATGAGTTTAATACAACATAATAGAATAATTTGACTTGAAACCTCTTCAGTTATTCGTACTGAGCAAAAACCTCGAGGTCACTTCTGCTTGCCAAGAAGGGTGAAATAGGAGTAGAATTATTTTAGCTAAAAAATGAAAACTAAAAAGAATTTAAATAAATAACACAAGTTTTAATAATATTAAGGGATGTTACATGATATTTTACCATATGGCACACTTCCCCATGAGCCATACAAGTGCCAAAATCACTTTTTTCTTTAAGAAAACTAGCCTTTCTATTGAAGAACCTACCACTTTTTAGTTATGTAAATTAAGTAAGACATATATGGACACATGGGATATGAAATAATGTTTTTAAACCTTCAAACTTCACAATAAATCCATACAAGTAATTAAATGCACCTTTTTTACCTCTAAATGACCCAAAATGACTAAAAATGACTAAGGACCAAGGCTAGTATAACATCAAATGACATTAATTAAGCTATAAAACAAATTTTGACATATTTATTAGACCCATAAAAAACCTAAAAGTCAAAATTTTACTTACGAGTAACCCAATTTAACCTAAAAGTCAAATTTGGTCAACAAATTGGTGACTCATAGGGGTAATGCCTACTATATTAACTAAACTAGAAGCCTTATTAGTCCTCTTGGATATGGAGTCACATGTACATGAATTTTGACACACACCTTGACTTTTAAAACCCAAAAAACACAAATAAAAAATAATAATAATCAACATATAAGATAAGAAACTAAGCAAACACATTTGTGCTTCATGAGCACTTATGGAACACACACACACACACACCAAACTGAAAAATTGGCTCAAACACTAACTAACCTAAGATAAAAATTACCTCTTGGATCAAAGGGTAAGTTTTAAACCCTCCTTGCTTCATGAAATGAAATATTTAGTGAGACATGTAGCCTTTTATCCTTTAGCTTTAATGCCTCCATCTTCTTCATGGTGTTTGCCAACTTCATTGGCATGAGGTTCAATGTGAACCAAGAAACTCCATATAATTTTACCAAGGAAATTAACTCCTCTTTAATCCAAACAACCTAAAACTTATCATGTACTTGGCCTTTAATGTGTAAGTTTGACAATATGACAATCCTCTCTACCTTATCCTCCTCCTTAACATAGTGTGCTTGATGTTTGGGAGCACCAAGCTTCCCTCCACCATGTTCCCACATCCCTAAATGTGGTTTTTCCTCATATGAATATATTTATTATATTTTAGGAATAACAAGATATAAATTTACATCACTATACTTGCCTACAATTTCTTGTATATTAGCATCATCAAATGACTTCATGACAATAGGTTCTTGACCAACATAATTAACCTCATCTTTATGTTTTATTGAACACTAAATATCATATTTAGATTCATTATAAAACTTTTCATTAGATATGTAATATTTTTGAGAAGAAAAAACTTTACCCAACATATTAAATTCCTTGCATATGGCATTGAACTTCTGCCACAAGTATTCTTCCTCATGCATATCATCTTCAAGAGCTATTTCCTCTACCTTGGTCTCATGACACTCTCTTAGGAATATCAATTGTTGAGGAGTGATTTGACCTTATTTTTCATCCTTGATGACACATTAATTTTCATGCTTGAGATGGTCATCTGCAACTTCATGATCAGACATGGAATCTTCTTCAAGCAATTCCTTCTTCAAGCCTTGGCCACATTCCTCATGAATACATATCCCCTCAAATATGGAGGAAAAAACTTTGGGATTGTAATGTTTTTCACCAATTTGAATCTATATGATGATATATTCCTCATAGTAACTCATGAGATCCTCTTGATTAGCCATGAATTGAATTTATTCTTCTTCACTATCTTCTCTCAAGATAGGCTCTTCCTCAAGAAGGGGTGAGGTGGAAAGTTTATGGATAGGCTCATGGATTCAAGGAGAAGGATATGGATTATGAGATGTAGTGGAAGGTGAAGGTGTTGGATATGGAGTGTGGGATGAAGGATAAGGCTTATGAGTGGGTCTGGAAAAGAGAAAAGCACCAGTAAGTTCATATGGAAGTGAGTTCTTAGGTTGATTAGAAGGAGAAACACCTAAATGAGTAGGATATACACTTTTACAATGATATCCTTGTGTGTAATTCATGGAAAAATATTATTTCATATGAAAATATTCATATAAATACTCTTGAGGATGATAGGCATCATGATATGAAGGATAAGATTCATATTGGGATATATAGAGAGGTGTTTTTTGATAGTTATGTTAGTATCCATACTCATAGGGTTGTTCAACAACATAGTGTCCATATGGAGAGGGAAATTAAGGGTTATAGGACTACCATAATTCTTATTATTTAATGGGTTTATAAACTTCATGTTGGAGATGGTACACTTCATGAAAGAGCTGATTAAGAATTTGTTCTTGTTGATAGGGAATGACACAAGCTGGAAATGTCTCACCAACTTGTGTAAAATAAAAATCAACACCAAATTGAGCCATATAAATTCATTAGGAAGAAAAAAACAAGGAATGATAATAAAAAATCTTAAAAATGGATACTTGGGAAGCTTAACCAGTTGATGTAATCTTGGAGTCACCATTGATTCTTAGATAGATGCCTCTAAAGGCTGATTATTGAAAGACAACACCAAAAATCTTTCAACCTCTTAGACTAAGAGTCCCACTGGGTGTGCCAAAAACTATTGTCACTTGTATTTTCAACCTTTAAGGATATTTATCAACTCTCCTCATCTAATTTTCATAATGAAAACATCTCACTTGTTGTGGGTAATCAATTTGGTGAGATGAATCTCTAGAATGAAGGGCTAACTCCCTAGATATGCCTTGATATGCTTTCACCTTTACTAAATGATTGCTTATGGAGAAAAGGGTTAGAATTTGCATTAAATGAAACATATTATAGGTGTGATGCACCAATATTTTCTACTATAATACTATTATACTCTATCACTTTTGAGATAAGGCATAAAACACTAGTATATGAATCCTAGGATGCACTAACATCATTATTTCAATATGAAGGTGCCATATATGAAGAATATCTAAGGAAGGTGGAAACATAGATCATTTTTTAGATGTTAAAACTTATTTTTACACTTAATAATATGTACATACACTTCACAACACTTCATATGACTTTTTAGGGATGAAATCACTTGCATCAAACATGGAAGGATTGAGAGAAAGTAAGGATAAATTAATATCTCTTAACCATTCACTATAAATCTCTTCACACACTTTAAAAAGATGATTTATGAAATAAAAATATATTTAATTTATTTTACAAGTCAAATAAAATTTCAAAACCAGCAAGGCTTTGCCATACATGGTGTGGTATTAGATTACCAAGGCCAAAAATGGTAGCTCTGAGAGAGAGAGAGAGAGAGAGAGAGAGAGAGAGAGAGAGAGAGAGAGAGAGAGAGAGAGAGAGAGAGAGAGAGAGAGAGAGAGAGAGAGAGAGAGAGAGAGAGAGAGAGAGAGAGGGTCATAAGGTAATTTTTAAAGATGAGAGAATTAGTTACTTATTAATTTTAAGAGAATTTTTGATTAACCATGGAAGGTTAGGAATCCCAAGTCATCAAACTCTTGTAAAGTGGCATGAAACTCCTTGTATTGGCTCAGAAAAATTACCTTCATGATTGGCCCTATTTGAATTCATCATAACTAACTAAGACCAAGTGAAATGATTGGAAATAATGGTAAGGGTATCATTAATTCATTATTCCAAAAAACTCATCTTTCATGCACCTTGCACACTAGGCCTCAAATTTGGCTTCATTTTTACATGAAAATACATGATATGGAGTGGATGAAACCTATAAATACCCTACATGTACTTATATTCATTATTAATTATTTAAATCACTTCACTTGAAGTTCTCTATCCTTCTCACTAACTTATCCATTATGCCAGTTTTGACTAGCTAAAATGAGACCTCTTGTTCGAACCCTTAGGAAAATTTTCCTAGAATTAAATGAATAGGTTATTAAAAGTTATAATATTCCCCCCAAAATTTATTTCATATTTATAATCCTCCTATGGCCTACACAATGTACAAAACTATCAAGAAAAGCTTGTTTTGTACCCTATCCATATAAGTCTATATAGCCAAAAAGCATGGTTAGTAGATTGAGGGAGTTGTTTTAAAGGTAAAATGATCATAATAGTCAAATTTTTCCATTATAATATATTTATAACTCCATTTCTCTAAACTGGTCATTGTAAGGGTTTAGCAAGGGTTTTGAGTAGTTTGAAATCTTAAGGTTCGTTCATAAAACTCTAGCATCAAAATTGAAAAATAAATCTACAAATTCAGTTTTAAATACCTTAATCAATATAATTTAATTCCTTTGGCTCCCATGCAAAGCATCAATAAAGATATAAATACTCAAACTCTCCTATCAAGCTTATTTTCACCTTTTCCTATAGATTTGAGTTGTCTCTAAGCCAAAAATGGCTTCCTCAAGGTTTTATCTAAAATATTAAGGATTTGAAACATTTTTATATATCCTATAAACATTTTCCAATGGGTTTAAATTCATGTCTAGGGTTAAAAGTGTGAGTGGTCTCCTATTTAGACACTAGGCCTAATGTTGGTGTTATAGCCTACCTGTAACCTTTGTGGCTTAGACCATCCAAATGAGTTTATTTAAATTTAAAAATATCATAAAAATCTTATATTACCATAAAAACATTGATAAATTAGTTGGAAATCTCACTTACATCAAAAATTGAAGGTGATATCTTGTTTGGAGTCTAGGCATACCCTTGCCTCATGAGCTTAGACCCATCTATTCAAAATCCTCATTTTTACCTAGTTTCCCAATTTTTACTAGGTTTGATTAAAATTTTAAAACATTATTGAAAGGTTCATATCACTCCTAGTCTATCATTTCATCCCTTCTCCCTGAAACTGCTAATTTATACATGACGAGAAGTACCCCCTATCTATGACAAAATAGGGGGTACTTACCCTATTATCTTAGGAAATATGAGTATATTGGGATATTATTTAAGTATTATATCACATATACACAAAACCCTAGCCCCTATTCAGGTCATTTGACCATCCAAATATTCAAATTCTAAGAATAGTTTGTAGGCAAAAGGATTGTGTGTAGGAAATTCCAAAGTGGACTATGTTTTGCATCTTTTTGAGTCCTTCCTTTGATTGATTTTGGATAATTAGAGTGAATTAAATGTTTAATAATCATGGTATATATGTTTTAAACTAATTAAAAATTTTACCTTACTATAATCACTCTCCCATCCTTGGATTCTCAAGGCTTTATGTCCAACTTGACTGTGTTCTGGTATTTTCCTCCTTCAAATATGACTCTTGTAGGTGTTCTTGTAAGTTTAGGATTTAAATATATTTAAAAATAACCTTTTAATTCTTACATGTTTATCTTGAAACAATTTTAATTCATTCATCTCAAATTTAGGTTAAGGCTATCTCCTAGGATTTAAACTTGTTCACTACCTGACTGAGACAACCATCTACAGGTTATTGTAGGTGCATGTCTCTCCACTAGCACCCTAGTCATGATGTGCAAAAACATTTATTAAATATAAAATGGTCAATTAGAATTTAATTACACTTAAATTAACTTTTAATTGGTTAAAATACCCTCAAACCTCATTCTTAGGTCATTGTCTATGTATAGTCACCTAAAGTTGGCTGTAGGTGGATGCTTCACATGAAATGACCCTTGCATATAAAGATTATATTTGGAAAGGTTTTACATCAATACTAAATATATTTACACACTTGGAATTATATACTATAGATAAATTTATGTGTTCCATGCTCAATTCCTTATTTATGACAATGTGAGAACCTGTCCTTTGGTTGTAGGTGGATGTTTTAGGGCTTGTATATGGATAGGGTGTGTTTGAGGAACATGCCACCACTTATCATCTTCTATGGATAGTAATTTAGATCATGAATGTAATATACACCATAAAAATCATTCAAAAAAATGAAATCATGTCCTATTTTACAACTTAGGGGAGTAATAGGTCTCTTTTAACTCCAAACTATAGATAACGATGACTGCTTTCAATGTATAAAAATGGTTTTTTAGGCCTTTCAATGATTGTCTTCCCTTACTCCTCTACCCTTAATATTTTGAAAGGTCATTTTAATATGATAATAATTCAAGGTAAACATACTTATATGTATCTATGGTCTTATAAACCTTGTTAAAATATCTATATAAAATGCCAAGGATCTCTAGTTTGCCAATTTAGAGATTGGAGGCCTGAAACTCAATCATCATCCCTAGAGCATGGTTTTCAACAGTAGCCTATCAAATTATCATTAAAAATGGATCCATCATGATTAAAACCACATGTAATAACCTCAATGAAGTTTCCATCATCAATTTTAACACTTCAAAATGGTTCCTTTTCTCTCTATTAAGCCACTTTTAGGTGGATATCTCCATGTACAGAGAATGATGAATGATAATAGGTAGTATACATTCAAACACATCCAAAATAGCCTAAAAAATATAATAAGAAGTTTTATTCCTATCCTAACACATCAAAAATAACCTAAAATATATCATACATATATGTAAAAAGTATCAACACCTCCCTCTTAACTTGAATTTATCCATGAGAGCACATGTAGGTGCATTTTAATGATAGAAGACTATACACATAGGTAGTGGATGATGATATAGATAGTATATAAGACAAATATGTTTAATATTATTTATAAATATTCAAAAAATGGAAAAAAACCCTTATTTTCACTTTAAAACATCTGAAACACCTATCAAATCTCCTCTTTTATCATGGTATCCTTATGAAAACTTGTATATTCAAAGAGCTACCTGCATATGCATAGAGTATGGACTACATACTTATGAAAATTTTAATAACGGAATGAGACTAAAAGGTGAGGGATTAAAAAAACATGAAATCATGGAAATATACTTATTTTTAATCCCTTTAATCACTAACAAAGCATGATGATATGAAAATGGTGAAAACTTGGCATATCATCCAAAATGAGAGCAGTCTACAAAGTTGAGATGATTTTCTCATAAAAACACCTTGAAACATGAAAAAAAGTATGGAAATAATTGGTAAGGAAGTAAACATATTATATAATAAATCTTAGTAATTGGTTTGTACAAAATTTCTCAAACCAAGGCAAAACATATAGTGTACATGAAACAACAAGGAAAAAAGTACAGTCAACTTCATGAGAATGGTTAATGAAGCACATGCCAAAAATATCCAAAATATTTATATTTAAATTAAGGTATATTAGTTTACTACAACTTCCTAGAATAATTTGACTTGAAACCTCTTTAGCTATCCGTACTGAATAAAAGCGTAAAGGTCACTTCTACTTGCCAAGAAGGGTGAAACAAGAGTAGAATGGTTTTTGATAAAAAATGGCACTTCCAAAGCATGTAAATAACTGAAATTATTTTTAGGAAGATGAAATTATGTTATATGAGCTTTTCCCATGTGCCACACTTCCCCATGAGCTGTACAAGTGGAAAAATATCTTTTTTCCTCAAGAAAACTACCCTTTCTACTGAAGAACCTACCGCTTTTTAGTTATTTCAATTTATTAAGACATATAAGGACACATGGGACATGAAATCACATTTTTAAACCTTCACACTTCCCAATAAATATGTATAGGTCATTAAATGCACCTTTTTTGACCTCTAAAAGACCCAAAATGACTAAAGGACTCAAAATGACTAGGGGCCAAGGCTAGTATAACATCAAATGACATTAATTAACCTATAAAAAACATTTTGACATATGTATTAGACCCCTAAAACACCCAAAAGTCATGTTTTTACCTAGGGGTTCCCTAATTTGACATAAAAGTCAAATTTGGTCAACAAGTATGTAATAAGCATTTCTTGAGAACATAACAATGGTAGATCAAGCTAACCTAAATGAATGGTTAAAGATGAAACCATGAAACATAAATTATTTTACCTTAAAAATGGAACATACATTATTTAACCATTATGAACCTCTTGTCACTTTACAAAATCAAATACTTAAACATTCAGTTCATGTTGAGGAGATCTGTCAAGACAATTTGTCTAGTTTGTCTCAACGAACATAGAAATTGGTAAATAGACAAATAATTTCCCAAAATCAACAAAACACTAGTCATTCAAGATAGTCAAATTCAAGGAATGTTTTATAATCCAATAATCAATTTCCTCTCTACTTGAATCTAGGAGAAAATCAAAACCCAATCATAGAACGTAGGGTATACATCCCTCACAAATCCATACAATAATAGGTGTAGACACCAAAATAGTGTCGACTCCCCTTGGCCCCTTTAACATGCCTAACCCACACTTTATTAATTTAAAATAAACTATTATTTTAAATTAATAACATCACCGTGGACACCTCACCATCGACACCTCACCTAGACACCTTGCCAAAGACTATTTCTTACCCTATGAATCACCCCATGACTAAGTCCTTCATATCATAACTACCTAAGACCTATTCTAACATTATAACTAACCCTCATGCATAATAAGCCCACCTTTTGACCATTCTCCAATAGCAAATGCACTTGGCAAATGGAGAATAGGCTTCTTATCCCTTTTTCCCATTCTCTGGCCACCGACATCGGTCAAATGTTGACCGACGTCAGTAGAACCACCGGTGTCGGTGATTGGTTCAACCCTAGGGCCGAATGGGGCAAGCCCTAAAATTAGGGCTTCCCCATTTTCACCCAAAAACCCACCTAAACCCCTCCAAACCTTCCTAAATTGACCTACCTAACCTACCCACCCTTCTAATTAACCCTCCCCCTCCATCTACAGCTAAAAACACTCAAAATACCAAAAATAAAATTCAATTAACAAACCATCAAAACTTCATTAAAAACAACCTTACCTCATCTCGTCACCACCACCGTGGTGGTATAATGGGTGCCGATGGTGGTGGTCCTCTTGCGGGGCCTCCTCCGGCCTCTGCCATCTCTTATGCCTCATTTCCTCAATGAACACCTGGTGGCCCCCAAATGCCTCTATAACCTCCAATAACACTCAACCTCACTCACTTTCTCAACCAATCTCACTCTAACACCTCATGCTGCTGCCATGGTCAACTAGAAGTCACTATCACCCTATTGTCTCAGAGCTCACTTTTTCACTTTTGCAACAGTCACAAATGACTTTTGGTGGGCCGCCAATCCAGTTTTGTCAAGTTTGGCAGGCCATCGACGTCGGCAAAACTATGCCCTGGACCGCTGACGTCAGCCAATTCCCATCGGCGTCGATAGATAATTTTGATCGACATCAGTTTTATAACCAATGTCAATAACATCAACACCTAGTCTTCATTACAAATGACCAAAATCATGCCCAAAACAATCAGCCCTCATAGTAGAAGTCATCTTAGACTCGTCATGGGACACATTAGAGATCACATATATCTCCCTAACCCCAACAACAAGACCTTGGAGATCGCGACTATCTCCTCAAACCATGACCACTTTTGAGACAACTCTGCCTTGGTTGTTTTGATTTCATATGCTACCTAACCAATAGTTAGCAAATTGTATACACCCCACATTATGACACTCACAAGTATTAGATCATTCCCAAGTTGATCCCCATTACTTGTGACATTTTCATGTTTTTTAGGAGCACTTCCTAAGCCCAAGATACTTGGAACACGATGACCATTGGAGCTACAACTTTGATTGTTTAACCCAATCAGTTATGACTAAAAGCTGGGGACCGGTTACTTTGATTTTAGCACTCCTCGACCTTGACTATGACAATTTGACCTACCTATCATGTGAAGTGGTATATGCATAATCTCAACTATTGTAGCGTTCACACTCCAACTTCACCATATCCATCCACTTCCTATCAAATCAGCACTTGATATCAGGTTACGTTCCCTTGACTCCCACTTTGAGGGGGAATACCTCATCCACACCTGGGGCAACTAACTCCTATTTTTGTCTTACAGTTCATCAAGAACAACCAACAAGACAAAAAAGGGCAAATGTAGACACCAAAATAGTGTTGACTCCCCTTGGCCCCTTTAACATGCCTAACCCACACTTTATTAATTTAAAATAAACTATTATTTTAAATTAATAACATCACCGTGGACACCTCACCTAGACACCTCGCCAAAGACTATTTCTTACCCTATGACTCACCCCATGACTAAGTCTTTCATATCATAACTACCTAAGACCTATTATAACCTTCTAACTAACCCTCATGCGTAATAATCCCACCTTTTGACCGTTCTCCAATGGCAAATACACTTGGCAGATGGAGAACAGGCTTCTTAGCCCTTTTTCCCATTCTCTAGCCGCCAACATCGATCAAATGTAGGCTAACGCCGGTGAGATCACCGAAGTCAGTTACATAAACTGACTTCTAACATTGAGCTTCAACCTTCAATCAGCTAGAATTAGTCACACTCTCTGTCTCTCCCCTTAACTCTTTGAGATCGATGTGCATGCTTTGAAATGAAGCATCATAATTCTATTATCGCTCTCCAGGCTACAGAAACTCTACAAAAATCACTCCAAACATTGGATTATAAATATTGTATGAGATCTTTGACATCAGCCGCAATAGGTACAAACATCCTAACACCCTCCATCTTCACAAAGCAGAGCTAAGTATTCTTCTATTTCATTCCAGTTATTTATAATACATTAGTAATTAGTTTCTATTTTCTATTTCCAAATACTATCAACCCAATCTGACTTCCTTCTTGGAGATGCTAAAAAGCCTTTCCCATATCCTTAATCTCATCTCACACATACCCTCTACCCTTGTCCCATCTAAGACCCTATCTATTGTCTTGCAACCCTACAAAGACTTCTAAACTACCAAACTCCCAGACTCCTTCTATCAATCATAGACATAACCCTCAGACCTGTCCAAGGCCCATTGCCCCTACCAACGTCAGTAGACTAACTGACGCTGAAATTACTATCAACATCAGTGACTGTGAGAGATTAAATATAGGAATTAGGTACGCGTTATCTATTTCTCTTTCTTATTCTTTCACTATTTCTTTTATACAACATTCTTCTTGTCAAATAAGTGGACTATCATCCCTCAAGGAAGTCTTTTCACTTATGGGACTGAGCATATCACTTGGCAGTCCACCATATCTATCTCTAACATTTTTATTTGTTAAGTTTTCTTCTTATCTACAGCTTTCATCCTCCACATCCAAAGAGGAGCTCCTTCAACATCTAGATAACGGTGCACAACTTAATCTGGGCACGTACAAACCCTAAACCATCAACCTTTAGTTTCTTCTTTTCTTTTGAATGTAATTAGCACAAAAAATGAGTAGAAATAATAGGGGCACATTCCAACCCAAAAACAACAACAAAAACATGGGAAAATTCCACCCTAATAGAAAAATCAGGGGCACATTCCACCCCAACATCAAAATCAAGGGCACATACCACCCCAACATCATCATAACCAATCCATGAATGCACCAAACATGCAAGAGTGGAACTCCATTAAGGAGATTGTATAATGATTGGAGATGAATAATAGAGTCAAGAAGTATAAATTCAATGAGATATATCTATATCCATTTGATTTTACCATTCTCCAAACCCCCTTTCCACCTCATTTGAATCACCAAAATTTGATAAATATAAAGGAAGGGAAACCCACGTGAGCACATATCGGCATATCTCATTTTATGCCAAGAGGTTACTTATATTAGAGAGTACTTATTATGACTATTTATATGAAGTTTAGCAAGACAAGATATCGATTGGATACTTAAGTTACCCAAAGGATCAATTTTATATTAGAATGAATTGTCAAAAAAGTTTTTTGACCATTTATTTTACAACATATAACATGAATTGCCTAGTATTGACTTGTGCAAATCCAAACAACATGATGGTGAAAGTTTTGCTACATATCTATAGAGATGGAGAGAATTAGTGGGTTGCTTTCAGTATAACTTGAGAAATAAATAATTAGTGGATATATTTGCACAAAAATTACATCTTGAGGTTGTGCACAATCTCCGTCTAGCTTGTGCTAGCTCATTCAAGGAAATTATCAACAAAAGGGTACAAATTGAGAAGGCTCTTATTACTAAGGGTCTTGTCAAGATTTTCATACAAGGCCAAACTTCAAATCAGGCCCAATCATCTACATAATTTTTTTCACAAGATAAGACTAAGTTCTTTAATAAGAATAAGAACATAGTTAGAAATGGGGTGACTGAAACAAGGCATTAAAAAATGGTGCAAGTTACACCTCCCTTAAATGTATAAATAGCAATCCACAATCCACCACCTAATTTTTAGAGACAACCTCCATATAGATCATTTCATAACAATTTCAAAGTCTTTAGCAAGTTAGGAGAACTAGTTGAAATGGTCCTTCAAAAGATCATAGAAGAAAAACTGATTGTATGGCCAGTACCAAGGCCATTTCCTCATGATCAATTGAAACTAGATTGGTACAAAGTAAATGAGTGGTGTAACTTCCATCATGTAGCTAGTCATGATGCATACCATTGTGTCCAATTATGACACATCATTAAAGACTTCATTGAGAGTGGTGAATTGGATATTAAGTTGGCCCATAATTAGGACACAAACTTGGATAAGGGGATCTACAAGGACCGCTTTCCTTAACATAATCCACCACCACCAAACACCAATTAAAACTAAGGTTAAAATCAAGGATATAGATAGAATTCAAATCAACATCAGGGTCATAATCATAATGAGCATAATCAGGAACATAATGCCCATACTAATAATGTGGCTTATAACAACATCTCATATGACTATAACAATACTATGGGACATATTTATACTACCCACATTACCGCTATTAATGTGAAACCATGTGGATAATATCATGTTCTTCATAGCATGAGACTCATCATTACAGGGTCAACACCCTCTCCCCCTAATAATAACACCTAAATTTAACATAGTACAACTACAAATCCATTTGTATGGGTTATTAATTCTAAAAAACAACACCCTTCTAATTATAATGGCTCCTCATCAACTCAAAACTTTAACAATACAACTAGATGACTGTGAGTCACCATCCAGGGACATTTACCTTCCTCTTCTAATTATAATGTCTCCTTTCCACCTCTAGGTTGTGTAGTCTCAACTAGATGTGCATGAGTCACCATCTAAGGCCCTTCACCCACTTCTTCCATGAAAACCAATGAGAACATTGTGCCAAAAAAAATCTAAACTAACTCAATCCATAATAAAAAAGCCTTATAGTTTAGTGGACCAATTAAACAAAACCCTTGCATAGATTTCCATATTAGAACTCTTGTAGACATCTAATGTCCATAGAACTATTTGAATAACCTTTTGAAATAATCAATTATTCTTAATGATATAAACCATGATTAATTCTAGAACCTAGTCAAACATTGCTCTTCATTTTGGCAAATCATGTTTGACCAAAAAGACATGTCCACTCTTGGCCCAAATCAAAATAATCCATTATACATTGAGATAATCATTGTAGATCATAAGATCAAGTAGGTTGTTATAGACAATGGTTTAAGGCTAAAAATCATATACCTTAAGTTGGTACAATGATTGGGATACACTAACAAAGACATTCAACTAAAAATAATTACAATCAAGGCTTATGATAATGTCAAAAGGGAATCTTTAGGCATAATCTAGTTACCAGTCATGGTTGCATCCCTTTCTTACCACATATTATTATATATTATGGATATATATATTTTTTTATAACATAATTCTAGGACATCCTTGGATCCATGAAGTATAGGCCATTCCTTCCACCCTATACTAGTGCCTTAAGTTTCCCCATGATGGGATTAAGGTTAATATTCCTATTGATCAGTAGCCATATCAATACTGCAAACATCTCAAGGCTAAACTACATAATTATAACTATTGCCTAGGTTATGAATTCATTAAAAATAAGAACAAAGACATAGTTTCACATCTATCTCTATCCAATTATATTGACCCTAGTGATCTAGCTTCCACTTTCACTAATCCATTTCCCACAACTCTTACAAAATAGGTTGTTATTGAAGATGTGGGAATTTTCACATACTGTCTAAATGATGACTTCCATATGACATAGTTTACTAAATCCTTAAAACATATGGTAGCCTAAACCTTCACAAAATCCTAATAGATGCAACCAAATTTGGAAACAAAAAAAGAAATAACAAAAATCACCAGTGGTTTTTGTACCTACTATTATGCCAAATAAAGATCACAAGGCTTTTACTGAGGGAGATTCATTATATTATAAAGGCCTTGCTAATTGATTTCAAAATACAAAGTATCCTATCCCTAACTAGATCATGGATCATTTATATTATATAGGAAAAGGCCTTGGCCCATGAGTGCAAGGAATCGTAGAAGCCATATTAGCTAGAGTGGTTAATTAGAATCATGGTCTCAGATATATAATGCCTGGGGGTGACCTCATGACTTTTGATAGTGAATATTTTGATGTGACTAGTGATAATACTCCTAAAAGTGATGTAGCATACCATTTTATCCTTTTTATGAGCTTGATGACATAGACCTATTTGATTCAAATCCTACTTTAACCTTAACCATTGGAGCTTCCCATCCTAGAGCAAGAACCCATTCTATTAGTGCTTCCCTTATTAAATTAGAACATCATGTTTTTACCATTGGAGCTTCCCATCCTAAATTAAACCCTCAATATTCCCTAGGCCTTTGCCATCTTGAACTCATTGATTGAGACTAGCAAAATTTGGTCATATGTCTTGATGAGTTTTAGAATGAAGAATCACTTTCTTAATACATGAGCCTAAGAGATAGATTGCCCATTGGCAATCATAAACAAGGATTTAATTCTTCATTGGATCCTTCTACCTAATTTGGAGAGTAGGAAAAATTTCTTGGTCATAATAAAGAAAAAACATTGATATATTTGGGTGAAAACCTCTTTGAGGTGCTCATTGATTAGGGAAAAAGTAAAGAAATAGACAAACCTTTGAGTGAAAACCTATTTCAGGTACTCCTAGGTGGGAAAGTTTTCTCATCCCCTCAATACATATAAGGTCCATCTATCCCAAGTCTCATATCTAGTAAAATCATCTCTTTAGAACAACAACAAATGTTTGAGCATCTTGCTCTTGAGTTTATAGAAGTTTTTGTTACTTGGCCTTTACCTAAGATGGTAGATTCTGATTTGTCATACTATCTAGAACTTTGGGAGGAACAATAAAAAAATGTGGTAGAAGAAGATAATCATGATCATACCTTACCTATAATTCTAAAATATGGATCCATACTCCTTATGGAAAACATGATAAAAGTTCACTTAAGAACCTATGAGGATCCCAATTTTTTTTATTTTAGAGATTCCCTTACTAAAATGTGAACAAATTATATCCCTCCTAAGGGATTATATTCACATATTTTCATGGTCATACTTTGGCATGAAAAGATTATACCTTGACTTGGTTGTGTATCACCTTGTTGTCCATCTTGATGCTAAACTATTCAAGCAAAAATTGAGAAAGAAGCATCCATGTATCACCCTATTGGTTAAAATAGAACTAGAAAATTTTTTAGGAGTAGGCTTGATTAGGCCACTATATTACTTTAAATGGATCTCAAACATAGTCCTAGTGAATAAAAAGACCTAGGGTATATGTCTTTAGACTAATTTTTGAGATATCAACAAAGCATGCCCCAAAGAATTTTCCTATACCCAACATCAACATGATTGTCGACTCAACTGCTAGGTATGAGATGTTGTCCTTAATGAATGGATTTTTTTGATATAATCATATCAAGATAGTATAAGAAGATCAACACAAGACTATATTAACCACTCTATGGGGAACATTTGGTTACCAAGTCATGTGTTTTGGCTTGAATAACACTAGAGCCATATATCAATGTGTCATGAATTTCATCTTCCATAACATGATGCATGATATTGTTGAAGACTATGTTGATGATATACTAGAAAAATCAAGAATAAGAGATAGACATCCTAATGTTTTACAAAGAATATTTGAGAGGATTCATGAATATAAATTCCACTTAGATCCTAAGAAATGTGTCTTTGGAGTTACATTAGGGAAATTTCTAGGTTTAATTATATCATAAAGAGGGATTGAAGTTAACCCTACCAAGGTAAAGGCTATTTTGGAAATGTCTCCACCAAACAATCTTAAATAGCTGTTAAGCCTACAAGGAAAGGTCTAATCTATACGTAGATTAATTTATCAATTATAAGATAAGTGTCACCCATTTAGCCATCTCTTGAATAAAGAGGTGAAATTTCAATGGGATGAAGATTATCAGATAGCATTTGTGAATATTAAGACATACTTGGCCAATCCACCAGTCTTAAGACTACCTACATAGGGAAAGCCACTACTTCTTTACATATCAACAATAAAGCATGCACTAGGAACACCTTTGGCCCAACATGATAATCATGGTAAGGAACATGATATTTATTATTTAAGCTGTACATTGGTTTATTATGAACATAATTATATGCCTATTGAGAAGGCATGTTTAGCTATGGTATTTTCTACTTAGAAATTATGATATTATATGCTAAACAACAAAACTATTGTCATAACTAAGGTAGAACCTCTCAAGTTCCTCTTATCTAAAGTAGATCTTCAAGGACATATGTCTAAATGGGTTATGCTCCTAAGTGAGTTTGAAATTAAGTACCAGGATCAAAAGGTAATAAAAGGGAAAGTAATTTCTGACCAGCTTACACAAGCTCCTATTGAAGATACTCAACCTCTCAAATTTAACTTCCCAAATTATTTTATTATGTCAATAGAACAAAAATCATAGGAACCTAAATAATGGAAGATATATTTTTATGGCCCCTACATATCCTATGGATCTAGAACTATAATATTGTTTATTACACCATAAGGGGATCTGACTCCTAAATTATTCCATATACAATTACATTATACGAACAATATGGCCAACTATGAGGCATTGATCACAGGGATTCACCTTTCCATATAGTGGGATATTCAAATCTTGAAGGTTTATGGTGATTCTCAATTAATCATCAATCAGACCACTATTAGTATCAAACTAAATATGGTAAGCTTTTTACTTACAAGCAAATTGTTGATAATCTCAAAGGTCGTTTTAAATCTCTACAATTTGAACAAGTTCCAAGAGAAAGCAACAAATCTATTGATGTAATGGCAATGATTGTTTCCATGCTATAGATGGATGATAGTACTAAAGAGTATTAGTTCCTAATCAAAAATATTCTATAGCTAGCACATATCTTGTTATATTTATAGAGGGTATACACCATTGCTAGTCCTAATCCCCCACCTGTATTACCCTAGTTACAAGATTTTTATAAGTACTTCTATGATCATGTTTTCCTAGCCAACCTTTACAATAACCAATAAAAACTCTTCCATCATTGCTTGACATGTTATACCCTCCTAGGAGACATGATTTATCATAAAGATTATGATGGAATTCTTATTCATTATTTATCCTCAAGAGATTTGAAACTAGCTTTGAAAGAGGTTCATGAAGGAATTTATGGGACCCACACCAATGGTGTAGTCTTAGTAAAGAATATCCTCAAAATAGAATACTACTGGCACCAAATGGAGACTAATGCTTTCAATTATATGAATAAATGTGTCCCTTTTCACCAACATGGCAAATTTATACATGCACCTTCTTTACCACTACAACCAATCACAACACCATAGTCATTCTCAACATGAGACCTCAATCTAATGGGAAAAATTAACCCAACATCTTTAGATGGACATAATCACATTTTGACTACAACTGATTACTTTACTAAGTGGATTAAGGCCATTCTTCTCACATTACCAGGAACCAAATTACCAAATTCATCCATTACCATATCATCTATCGATATGGCATCCCTACCCATATTATATATGATAGTGGTTGATCCTTTGTAAACAAATATGTAAAAGCTCTTTGTACGAAATTCAAGATCAAACATAAGAAATCAAATCCATATAAACCACAAGGCAACATATAAGCTGAGGCATCAAATAAAACCATTGTAGCCATTTTAAAGAAATTTGTCAATGATGTTGGCCATAATTGACACTTTCAAATATTTCTTGCCTTTTGGGCTTAAAGAACCAGTCATCAAACCCTAACAGGAGCCAATCCATAACCCCTTATCTAAGGCACTAAATTTATTATCCCAATCAAGATCAAGCTACCATCCTTGTGAGTCTCACTGAAACATATTGAAGATGATGAGGACTACAATGTATCAAGGTGACAAGAACTAGAAAATTTTGATGGCAAGCATTTAGCTACCCTAGAAAATTTTTAGGAATTTCAAAATAGATTGTAGATAAGCTATAAAAATCACATTCTCCCTCAGGAGTTTGAGATTGGTGATTTGGTTTTGAAAGAGAACTAAAAGAACATAAATGTTAAATGTAAGAAGAAAGGTAAGTTTCAACCTAATTAGTTAGGACCATTTATTATCATGGAAAATTATGGATTAGGGGCATATAAACTAGATAAACCAAATGGTGAATAAATTATAGATCCCATGAACATCATGCACCTTAAGAGGTTCTACACATGGATAACTTCAAACAATTATCTGCAAGGCCCCTAACTTGGGGGCAACTTATGCTAAAGTAATTTTATCCTACCTTGAACACATTTTATACTACCCTAGACCACTCTTCATGACTTTAGATAGTGAAGGTTTTAAACCATTGGCACTCTGAACACGTTTTATCATATCCTAGACCATTTTCTTTGAAAACCATATTCTTTTGACCATTCTTGAAAGAGAACCCTATTCTTTGTCCTACCCTGGAATGTTCATGTGTTGGACCCTATTATTTGGACCATTCTCTTAGAGAACCATATTATATTTTGTCTTGGGCATGTTGTAAGCTTGACAACTTTAATACTTTGACCAATTATGATCTGGATTATGTCTTATGACTGTATTCAACATCATTTCTACAAATCAGTCTAACTAGGATAGTATTTTGCATCTTATTCTATATAAAAGTGAACAAGAACATTTTTTCAGCTTAGGATCTACCTACTACATGGTTCAAAAAATTGATTTTGTATTACATACTATTCTATATTACATTTACTACTCTTTTTAGGTATTATTACCTTTTTAGGACCCTCGCTCTCACTGATTTATGATCATGTGTTGTTGGAGCCAACATAAGATATTATTGGAACCATCATTTGGTTTTATGGTCCATTATCTATATTTATGTAGGCCATTTTAACTATCTTAGCTATTTTATTATAACTTATACTCTCAGACAAGCTTCTCCTTGACTAGATACTCCCACCTTGTGCATATTTTATCCCAAAAACACTAAAAACATTGGAAATAATTTAGAAATACCAAAAAATTTAGATAAACTGATCCACAAAAGAATAAAAATATTGTCCTAATATTTTTTACATTCATTCCTCACACTCTTGCCATTTTTAAAGTATTTTATCCTACTAACTTTCTACTATGTAAGTCAACTTATTCCATGCACTTGCCATTTTGTAAGATTATTTTCTCTCATCCCATCACCTTGCCATTTTGAAAGACCAATCTCATTTGTCAAGTCTTCCCTTTTATTCTAAAAAATTAATCATATGATTCTAATCATCACCTTTTATTCTATCCCACTGCATGGGAGAAATAAATGTGGCATGAAGTTCATGTTGGAACATGCATCTATAGAACTATGTAGGAAATATCCACTTGTCTTGTACATCTAGAGTCAGCTCAACCAACCTATTCCTTTTCTTCTCTTCCCCCATTTCTGCTACTATTATTCTTCTTTAATTAGGTAAGAACTATTGTGTCATTATTCCTTATTATGTTGTGGTGGAAAATAACACCTCTACCACATGTGCATGAATAATTGTATTTAAACTACACTAACTTGGTTTTTGTTTGTGTGTGTTTATTTGAGTTTTCTTGGTGTTTTTTAGTGTTTTTTCACCTCCCCTTTTATTTCTTATCCTTTTTTTCTTTTATTGCTTCTTGTCTCATCTCAGTCTTGTGTTTCCTTATATGTTTTTGCTTATCTCTTTTGTGTTTCAGAACATCTTGATGATTTGCATGGATATTGATTATTTATATCTTGATCCTATGTTATTAAGTTTGTCTTGGACCTTTTTAAATTATTTTATTGTTGTTGGTGTCTTTTTTTGTTTTTATTTGTCTTTGATTTTTTGTTTAAATGTAAATAGTTGTAACTTTGGTTTTGGTCATTATTTTACCATTATCCTTAGTTATAGGTATTCACATTTAAACCACTTAGTGCAATTGGAATATTATGTCATTATAAGTTATTCATAATTATGATGCCTAATTTATTTTTCTATAACAAGCACTTTAAGCTCAAGTTTCAAATTCTTAACATTTACATCACTCAGATGAATAATTCTTAAGAACACTATGCATAATCTAGGCTCATAATATGAAAATAAGAATCTAGGTATCATGCATTTTAGCACTCAAATCTATGCTTAGACATGCATATTTTTGTATACATTATGATTCTAGTCAATTCTTAGTTAGTTTTTATCACCCCTCACTCCATTCTCTCCCAAACTTGGGTGAACTACATTGGCCTGAAGATCATGTTGGAACATGAGTCCATAGAACTATGTAGGCAACATCCACTTGTCTAGCACATTTGGATTTAGCTCAGCCATATTCATTCTTATTTTCATCTCTTTCATCACTTTGTGCATTCTCATATGCTTGGTTTCTTATGGATTTACAAGCCATTCTACCATCACATGTATATTTATGCCTGCTCATTTTTATCTATGCAATAGGTTATTTCCTTAAGCTATTTTTATTTCTAATCACCCATGTTGGGGAACAACATCTGAACAATATCCAAATCAAATCAGCCCTATAGGGGAAAACCATTATTCATTCTTTATCAATAATCAAAATTAGCCCTATTAGGTTACAACTATCTTATCACGATCAAATCTACTCTACTAGGGAACTTATTATTATCATATTTATGGGGACCACATTCTCATTTTCCTCTAATTATAATCTCTCCACATTAATGCCCATGATGTCTATATTTTAGTGTGTAACTTGTCTCATGATTGATCAATATTGTATGTGCATAGCTTGCACTCTCAAATTAGGTGCATTTCAAGTGCGTCCCTTACATGTTTAGATTGATTCCTTCACATTACCTCCATCTTTGGGGCCCATTATACCTCTAATTATACTTTTATCATTAATGGTAACCACATGTATAAGCATTAGCTCATTTAGACGTGATATACTCCATGGGTTAATTTCTCATTATCCCTCTCTTTTTGAGAGTCCATCATTCTCTTTCATCCTAATATGTCCTCTTGAGGGGACATCATGGGTCATTTCCAAGTTCTTCTTGACAACTCTTTTCTTTGAAAATATGTTTCTTCACCTGAATATCTCACTATGCCTTCTCAAATAGGGGCAAAATGTAAACATCTAATTCATAACACCATTTGTGTTGAAATTATCAATCTTACTTGATTACACTTAAATGCACATTTTAGGTAAAAATTATTAAAACACCCTAAATGGTTTGAACTTATCATTTATAAGTGTTGATTTAGGTCAAAGTATCCCTAAATGGGGTAATGCATTTCATGAGATACCTAACTTTGATCAATTCATTTTGAGTCAAAATGATGATTTTGCCTTTTTGTGCTTTGGATCACTCTTTTATTCTAATTTTTTAGTTCAATTCATATACCATTGTTATTTTATGTTGGGAACATCCTAAATGGGAATAAGATTCCAATGAATCTAACATCACCTTCTAATTCTTCCTGAGTCAAATTACAACCCAATAATATGATTTTTTTACCATTTTGATTAATTGAGGGCTAATCTCCAAAGACTTACAAAAATGTTGATTAATCTTGTTTAAGGCTAATTAATCCAAATAAAGAGAATAATTAGATTTTCCATGAGAGTTGTTGAATATTTATTTTTTGAAATTGATTTCTATTAACTACATCAACTAATGACATCATTTCATGGGGTGGCATCCAAAAGCCATAAAGGCATAAAATATCAAGATTATGGGTCTCCCATGTCTCTTTAATGCCTATTTATATTAAATAATTATGAGGATATTTATGTATTTAATTCTAAATATTAGATTAATCCATGGCCACACATCTCAATATTGAGATGGACAATCATGGTTGATCCTGAAGCATTTTGAAAATCTATAAATAGAAGAGCTATGAACATCATTTTTAAGCTTGATTTGTGCAATGTTATAATGCTAAATTGTCTCCACAACCCTTTGTGTTGATAATTATTTTTCATTATTAATCTTCATTTTATAGGCTAGATTAGATATTTCATTTACTTTGAGCCTAGGTTATGAAAAGAATTCTTGAGGCAATAGAGGAGTTTGGCCACCATTGTTGACAAAGACAAGAGCTCTTGATCAAGGGGAGAACATGATTATGAACTGATATTAGATGGTGGATTTACTTGGGAAGGTAAAATTTTCTTTATTTCTTTCATATGTCTTTCATTGTCATTATCAAACTCCATATGAATAGATATGCTAAGTTTTGTTATGTCTTTAATGCATTTTTCATGATTTCTTGACTAATGTTTGACTAATTTTATTTGTAATCCTCTTTATACAAGTTTGATGAAAATTTTAATTTCATTAGAGGATTAGGAGAAGAAGTGAAAGAATCTATAGTTTTTCAAAAGTTATTTAGATATCTAACTCCTAATTTTGACTCTAAGGTGTCTATAGTAGAAAAGATGTAAGATTTGGATAAGCTAGAGATAGATTGGCTTGATGGCATCTTGACTACCTATGAGATAAGAACAAATGAAGGAAGGCATAAAAGAAGGAATAAAAATTTAAATCATAGAATAATTCAAAATACAAGAAGGTTAAGTATGAGGTATGCTTAGATGTTGATGATGATGAACTCATATCTATGTTTGATAAGAAATTGAGGTTTGGATCTGGTAAGTACAAGGGAAAGTTGCCCTCCAAATGTTTCAACTATTGTCATATTGGTCACTTTGCATCTAAGTGTCCTAAAAAGGATAAGGTTGAGCATGATGAACAAAATGATGATGATAGGAATATCTATAAGCCTAACAGGAACAAGAAATGTTTTAGGAAGTAAAAAGATAAGAATGGGTCATACAAGAACAAGAGAAGTTTCTACACCAAAGAAGATAATAGATCATCTAATGTAAGTGACACAAGTACATATCATAGTGATGATGGTAGTAATGAGCTTGAACATGACAATAATGAAACCTTATTTATGGCCATAAAAATAGATAATGAAGGTCACTCAAATAGGAAAGGCCTTATGGTTGATGTATAATCATATGAAGAAGAAGCTAAAGTAAACCTTGAGGTAGAATTGGTGAGTGCTCTAGAGGAGTTAAAATTTCAAATAAGAAAGAATCATAAACTAAGATCATTAGTTAAATATTATGAGGAGAATATTAGCTTGTTTAAGGAGAGATTGAGTAACACTTCCAAGGAGTATGATGAGATCATCAATTAAATTGAAGCATAGATGGATATATGCAATGTAATCCTAAAGGCTAAAGAGAAAGAATGCACCAGGTATGAAATAGAAGTAGAATCCCTTAAATCTAAGTTGGATCAAACATGTATCAATTTGAATATCTTTGTGAATTTTGAAAAGAGTATTGATGCTCTGGATAGTATCTTGAGTAGTCAAAAGTTTTCAAGTGATAAAACAAGACTTGATTTCAAAGAAGACCCAAAAGAGGTAGCTCAAGTCAAGGAGAAGGATATTGAAGATAATAAGGTCAACATGAAAATATATATCAAACATTCTAATGATATGAGGTATGTTAATTCACTCAATGGTTATTGTTTTATATGTAGTCAGTTTGGTCATAGATCAATAGAGTGTAAAAGACCTTCTAGGAATCAGTACTTATGGGACTATGTAAGTAATCATAGTTCACATCAGTTAAGAGGTATGTATGAGGTTGTTTTCTATAGTTTTCATATTTTAAGACACATACAATATTTTTCACTAATAGAGTTAGAAGGTAATCAAGTCAAAACAAGAGGTTTAAAGCCCCTAGAGTGTAAGAGAGAAGGAAAATGAATGTGTGGAAACCAAAGATAGTAAAGGTTATTCATGATCAGTCTATAAGATCAAATGGAATGTTTGATATGGTAGAGTATACTTCAGATGAGAAATAAAGTTAGGAATGTCTATTATTATCTCATATTTATGATAAAATGGTTGAGATAGAGGTCAAGCCTATAGTTACAATCAAGCCTAAAAGGATACTAAAGGATATTTAGTCTTATAAGAGCATGGAGATTATTGGGAGAAGAAAATAGAGAAGTAAATATACACAAGATCTTATTTATATATTTATGTGTTATGTATTAAATTATCAAATATATGTATTTTTTCCTATCCACCATGACTTATAAATGGATATAATATAAATGGTCTCCTCTTTTGGTGACATAATATGACAAGAATGTGAATAGATAGGGACTATAAATGACTATATATGTATGCTTATATGAAAAAGATGATGAACTTCTATTAAGATTAATATAAATTATTTTGGTTATGTTTACCTATTGTATTAATTATTTTGTTTCTTGTGTGCATAATCATGTTTAATATATGGTTTAATCCTATATAAATTATTCTATTTTCTTTGTGAATGATTACTAAAATAATGGTTAATCACAATTACTATCAAACACACTAAAATACACCTTTGATAAGCTTATTTATTCTTTGTTGAATATGAATTATTTGTGATTTCATACACACTTGAATAATACTTATCTATCCTTGTCCTTGTCATATTATTTTGTATCAAGAAAATTTTCTAACAATGGTGTGGTGAGCATGGAAACACTCATTATAGAGGAAACTATGCTAAGATGGTTATTAGGATAGTGAGACATTAAGACATGGTTAGACTAGAAAGTATGGAATTTCATAAAAGAGGAATCTAAAAGGACTGGTATTACCATAAGTGAAATTATTCAAGAGCATATCTATAGAGAAATATATGAGATTTTATATTATGAACTACCTGAACTACTAACTAACTGGCTAACAAGATTAGAATACTATTGCTTCAATCCTAGAATGAAAGAAATAATTACCTAGACTAAAGAGAAGATAAACCAGTTGTTAAAAATAAAAACCAACTAGATGAGAGAGATAGACTATTGGGTCACCACCACCATCGATGGATACATTACCAAGTTCAAAGTATAAGGATATATAGTGTTCGAAGATGCATAGGACCATTTTGTTTGAAGAATTAGAGGAAACTTTTTATAGTGACCACCTCTCCTGATAAAGATGTTGGTTATAGATAAGGCCATGGTGCCCACTCTAGCCAATATGGAGTAGTCAATTTAAGCATATAGTAGTGTGTGTGCATGATGGAGAATGATGAATATATGAATAAGTAAAGCTTGAGCCTAAATATATAATGGAGATGTGGGAAGAAGAGTTAGAAGAAAAGTCTAGAATTAAAATGGGGATTGCAACAACAAAACATATGGAATAAATAGAAGAATACCCAAGTAGCTATGAGTAGAGGTAAGAGTAGTAGTAGATTATATTATTAATGAGTGCAAATATTTAATGAGCGAGATGATGAAAAAAGAATGAAGAAAGAGGATAATGAATGCTAATAGATAGAATGAGAGGATGAAGAATGAGATGAAGATGAGCCATGTGAATAATAAGGTGAGAATAGTTTAAAATTATAATAGATAGATGATAGAGGTATTGCATAGCTATTGAAAAAGGTACTATTTGAAGAAGAAGAATTACACAAATAAATAGAATACAATCATAGGTTAAACATAGGTTTAATTAGAACAAAATAAGAAGATATAGGAAAGAACCATTCACTGGAAGATCACACTTCCTTACAACCCAATATTTTATATTCTATTAGAAGATTTTAGCTAGGTGGATAGGAAGGTGATAGTTGGGAAGGATCAATTTTAGAACATGTGACCCATTAGGGTACTAAAATTCATACTAAATATATTAAAAAGGCTTTGAATTCCATATAATTAGTTGAAATAAAACATCAAAAATAATGAATCATAGGTAAACAAAGTATACATAATAATTTTCCTAGTGCATAGAGTAGTACATAGGTAGGATCACTCAGAACGTAGCCTCCTCTGATAAAATCTATGTAGAAGACTCCATCTATACTAGTCAACATGATGAATCATCTATGAGGACTCTTAAACTTAGCCCATTATGATGGATCCATAGATCCTAAAAAATATATGCTGACTTCTAAGATGAGATGGAAAGTTAAGGGCATCACCGATGAAGTTATCTAAAAGTGTGAGTTAGTAAGAGCACTAGCTGATAGAGCACTAGATTTCATATACTAAAGAAAAATTAAAAAATTAAGCCTAAAATATGTTAAGGACTAACTTATCATATAATTCAAGATCAATAAGTGCGTTAGTCAAACTATACAGGACCTAAAGGAGATACATCAAAAGTTGGTATAATTAGTCTATAACTACAACCATAGATTATTTGATGTAATAAATAAGATAGAGTTTGATTTAATATATAAGGATAAATATTCTTGGTTCATCAAAATATTATGTCCTAAAATTAATTTTTCCACTGTGAAAACTTAATATGTTAAAAAATCAGATGCAAAAGATACTACCCTGTGCATAAAACAAATTGAAGATTGTGTATAAGATCCTATTGCCAATTCTAAGATTGAAAATAAATTATAGGATTTGATGAAAAAATTGGACCAATACCATGAAGAAAATAAGTGTAAATTGAATTTATGGTGTATAGAGTGTAAAAAACAAGGACACCATAGAAATTATTGTCCTAAAGTCAAGACAAAATTTTGTGAAGTCTATTAAGTAGTTGGGCATGCCACTATGCAATTCCATCTTTTGTAGCAATATATCAAGAACCCATAGAATTTGTACTATAATTTTTTCAAATCACCTAATCATGATGAGAAGAACTATCAAGCTTTATAGGAGATTAAAGAAGGAATCACTAAAAAAAATTTCACCATCACTATGTAGCAAATGTCCTCGATGAAGTTGGTGATCCCAAGCCTAGAGGTAGATAAAGGTTGTGTGACCTAGCTAGGTCCATAATGAATTTATATTTCACGATAGTATCAACATCAAGGTATAGTTGGATGGACCCATTCTTCATCAAGTTGGACACCTCCATCCCCTCAATACTATTATGTAGAACCCTAAAGCTCACCCATAATGTAGCAATAAAAAACAAGTTGGGCCCCATCAATTATGTAATAACAATGTAAAATTATTGATAGCAATCAATATTACCATCATTATAACACTTTATATCCATAAGGAGGGTATAGAGGTGGATATGAATCCAATAGAGGAGGATTTCAAGGTGGATACAAAGGAAGATACTAGGGTGGTAGAGGTAATAACTATCAATGGCCTCTTCTACAATACTTCTTGTGTGGAGAATATAATCATTTTCAACATAATTTCCCCATTTATCCTCAATGAGAGTCATATTTTTCATACTATATAATCTCTGACCAGCATGACACTAAATATTTCCCTATTCTAGATAAGCAAAAGAAGGATAAGGTTGTTCATAATGTGAATATGGTGAGTGTGCAACCTAAAGAAAATGTATTTTTTAATGTTGTAACACAATAAAAAAAAGAAGAAAATGGTTTGCCTCTACTATAAATTCTACAAGATCAAGGGATTAGAAAACCTAAACAGGACAAACAACTAGATCAAGCTACACTAAAGAACCTCATGTATGAAGTTGCACAAATGTTGAAAAATATTCAACATCTGGAAACTACTGATGGTGACATTGTAAAATCTATAGCCAAATCATGCACATTATGCATCAAGATGAATTTTTCACTATTCTCACAAATATTTTAAAGCTATTAAATATATTACATAATGAAGATATCTCATAAAACACCATGAATATACTATATAATCTACTAAAATATGCACAAAATGGCCAGTAAAAGATAGAAAAACTAGTCTAGTATGTCAATATGAATAATACTTAGGATGTTGATGCATGAATTGATAATGAGGTTGTTGGTTATGAGATCTGAAATGTTGTCTTTGAATTTTTTAGCATAATGAATATGATTCCTAGATCTACATGGGAAGCTATCAGATGATCAGATCTAAGCTATAACCTAGTAACTCTGAGCTTAGTTGATTATGGAAAGGTTGAGCCTATTGGTAGACTAGAAGATATTGAGATCAAAGTTATAGACTTGTCTCTATGAGGTGACTTTTAAATCATTGACATGGAGATCATAGCAACACATTACCCTACATTGATAGGTAAATAATGGGCATATGATAGCCAAATGATTATCAATACAATGCATAATTAAATTAGGGCACATCAAGGTGATAAATTTGTTACCATTCCTCTCAATAGAGCACACAAGCCTTAAATAATTCCAATTGAACCAGATTCTCTATACACTGCACAAGAAACTAGTTGGATGAAGGTGAATTTTGAGGAAAACCCAAAAGATTTATGTATAACTAAATGAAACTTTCTATATCAACATACGAAACCTTAGGTACAATCACTACTCACTCAACAATTGAAGACACCAAAATTATGTAGGCCCAAACTAGTAGCTACATAGCTGGTAGTAAACCAATTTTTCATCAAAGAGTGTGTGTCTATGTCTACAAAATTTCCTACTTGATCAAAAATGGATTGCCTTATCAAGATGATGATCAAAATTAGGACTACATAGAGCCAACAAGGGAATGAAATTTACCATGGTAAATAGATTCATATATAAGTGGTAACCCAAATACCCACCTCCTCAATTGGGCCCAATGTGACCGTGAACTTTGATCGATATGAATGGTCTTTGTGCACAAGAAACAACATTCTATATAATGTGTAATGGAAGACATCAATGAATTTATTATATGATTATAAGTTCATAAATTTACCATCACCTAGTGGGTTAGTGCTCTAAATTATAACCTGAAGAGAGTTATTGCAACATGGTGGGTAACTCATTAAAATGACCAGCTTGAGTGGGATGATGCCTGTGAGATCATGATCAATAGTTTCCAATTTCCATAGTTTATTTGCACCAATTAACCATTATTTAAATAATGTGGGTACCCTAAAATTCATACACATAAATTTGTTGAAATATAGAATGAGGAATGTGTGGAACTAATGTACTGGGTTCACATTTTCCACTATACACTTTCTCCATTACCAACAACATGGTACATGCACCAAGAGCGTAGAAGGGAGACCAAGTAGTGGTCACAAGTGCAAAGTGATTTCATTAATTTTTTTTGTGTTTGAATATGAAAATCCTTTGGTTCATAATACACTCTAAAAACCTAAATACTTGTTATGCCATGGGTGCATAGAAGACTTGAGCACCATAACTGAATCTAATGCATAGAAAAATGCATCTTTTGATCTTAATGAGGCATCACAGTGGTAAAAAGCTAATAATAATTAATAAAAAACTATGATGTAGCCATGTCACAACATATAAGATGAGGTAAAATACATTGAGGATTTAGATTATGATAGTGACCTAGATTTGAATGATTTATTTAAACTTGAGCGACATGTAAAACCACTCAAAAACATAGGTGTAGAACCCATTAAAGAAGATAAGTTGTTTACTATAAAAATTCCAAAATAATAAGGGCAAAGGAGGATATAGAAATATATTTATGAATATAAATGCAACATTTATCAACAACCTCTCAAAAATCATGTCACAAACATTGGGACAGAGGAGGTCCCAAAATTGGTAAACATCAATGACTATTGGATGGAAGCCAAGGTCTCTAAAGTTCTACAAATTCTAAGGGATTGTCAAGATGATTTTCCCAAAAAAATTTAGAAGTCTAAGGTGTTGACCCATTTCTTGGTAAGATTCATATTAAATTAAAGGAGTGCATATGACTACAAAGAAGCAGCCATACAAACTCCATTCAAATATAAAATTGAAAGTAAAGGATGAATTGGATAGAATGTAAGACACAAGAATCATATATCTAGTAGAAAAGGTAGATTAGGTAAGCCCTATAGTATTCCAACCAAAAAAAATATGAGAAATTTGAGTATGTGGGGATTACCACATTTTAAATGATGCTTGTGTCAATGATCCATTCCTAATTCCTTTTAAAGATAAAGTTTTAGAGTCTATCATAAGACATGAAGTTTGTTATTTCATGAATGGTTTAAATGGATATCATTAGACATTGATCATAGAAGAAAAGAGATCCAAAATAACATTTTTAATAGAATAGGGTTATTTTTGGCCTTAAGAATGCACCTACGGTGTTTTCTTGTGTAGTGGTTAAGATATTCAAGGATTTCTTTCACAAATTCCTATAAGTTTACTTTGATGATTGGGTAGTATTCTCCTTGTTTAAATAACATTTATCAAAGCTGTGTCTAATGTTGGAATGATACTGATCTCTATGCATTGATTTGAATATGAAGAAATGCTTATTTTTTTCACCCTTTGTCATTTTGTTGGACATGTCATAAATAGTGAAGATATTCTCATAGATTAAGAAAAAATCATAGTATTCCTAAGTATGCTTCCACCTATTAGTTCCATCAAAGTACGATCTTTCCTCAAGCATATAGGTTACTATCACAATTTTATCAAGGGATATGCAACTATTTTATCTCCATTGGAATCCTTACTATTCAAGAATGTGAAGTTTGTCTAGATATTATAATGCCAATTAGCCTTCATAGAGTTTAAGCAAAGATTGGTTACTACACCCATACATGTTTTTATAGACTAAATCAAGCCTTTTCACATACATGTAGAGGATTTAGGCATCATAGTTGGTGTTGTACTTTCATAACCAAGGGATGGTGGACATGACCATCCTATTTATTTTGGTAGTCCAAAATTGTATGACATAGAGAAAAACTACACAACCACTGAGCAAGAAGCATTGACCATCGTGTTTTCACTTCATAAATTTTGACACTATCTACTTGCAACATCATTTGAATTCTTCACTGATTATTAAGCTTTATGATACCTTATCAACAAGATGATGCTAGGAGGACACATCTCTCAATGGTTGATGTTGATTTAAGATTTTCAATTCCACATAAATTCAAATGAAGGAAGCAAGAATGTAGGACCAAATCATTTCAATCACATACCTAATGGTGAAGAGCCATAATAATTACAAGAAGACTCTCTCAATGCTCATATTTTCTATGTTTCTATGATTCTTGAGAATTTTGAAGCCATTTCCAACTTCCTCAAATAAGGAGTCTTCCTTGTACACTATAAAGAACATGATAAAAATTAGTTTATGACTAGAGCACTGACATATACCATCATTAATGGGATTCTATATCACTTAGGGAAGGATGATGTTTTGTGTAGGGCTGTTATGGAACATGAACAACCTCAACTCTTGGAGGAAACACATAAAAGAGTCACAGGAGGAAATTTTATAGGAGAAGCCATGGCTAGAAAGATACTAAAAAGTGGACTATGGTGGCCAAATTTATTCCAAGATGCACATAGAGTTGCAAATAGTGCAACATCTACCAACATATGGGTAAACTACTATAGAAAAATGGAATGAATTTATAGCCTCTATTAGCTAAGAAACCTTTCAAATAATGGGGCATTGTTTTATTAGACCTATCAACCCACTCAGAAAGTGTGTTAAATCAAGATATATCATCACTATGATGAACTATTTTACTAAGTGGGTCAAAGCTACTACGACCTAGCTGTAGTACAAAATATGTAGCAAAGTTTCTATATGAAAATATCATTACAAAGTTTGGATTCCATATAAAATTACTCAATGATAGAGGAATGTACTTTATAAACAATACCATCAAATATTTGACTAAAAATTTTATGATCTCTCATCACAAAACCACTACATATCATCTACAGGCCAATGGTCAAGCTGAAGCATCCAATAAAGTATTGAGTAAAATATTGACAAAAATATATGACATCAAGTGAGATGATTGGGAAGATTTCATTCCTATAATCTTGTGGTCATATCACACACATTACAAAAGTGTTACAATATTTATGACATTCTTGTTGTTGTATGGTCTTGAAGCAGTCATGATGATGGAATTTAGTATCTATCCTGCACATTGCCATGGTCATGTGACTCAGAGATCGTCAGTCTCTTACTAAGTAGCTCCTTAAACTAAATCAGATGGATGAGTTTAGATGCAAATAATCTTGGAAGTAGTAAGTGCATAAGAAAATCCACAAATCATGGCATGATAAGAACTTGTGATATAAAAAATTTCAAAAAGATCAACCAGTCTTATTCTATGATACTAATTTCATAGCATTATCGAGTAAACTACAAATATGATGGAAAAGACCCTATATTATACATGACCTAACACAACAAGTAATCATGGTTTAAGAGATATTTAGGTAAATATGTTACTAAGGTGGATAAATTGTTGTAATCTTAAGTCCTACCACCAATAGTTGACTGATCTCATTCTAAAAACTGAGTGGGTGCTGAGTAACACCATGTAGATTAGGATTTCCCTATTTTACATGTTTTGCATGCATGCTTATTTTATGTTTTATTTTTTTGTATATGATATTATAAATAATAATTGTGAATTAAAATACCAATAATTATGTACACCAGATGTACATAGGAGGATCCACATGTGCTTCTAGGAAATTCAAAGAGGAGCGACTAAAAAATATTAAGTATATGAAAGGTACAAAAGTGTCTCATCAACAAGATATCCTTCAAATAATATCCATCCACCAGAAATAAATGCATGATCCAAGGGTTGATTGATGTGATTTTCAATAAATTAATGGCTCCTCAACATCAGCTACTCATAACCCTCATACAAAGACCAAAGAATATAATAACATAACTTCACACATGCACCAATGACTAAATATTTTAATGGCTAGATTGGATATATATTTTCCACATCCACCATTGAATTCAAGATGAGTGAATATTTAAGCATGGATAGGATGTGATGAAAGTAAATAGGCACCAAATCTATATAAGCTAAGTTTGAATACCAAGTCAACATTTCATCCTTGTGGGTATTTTTCCAAGCTACCACTATCAAGAGCCAAACTATTTTTATCACATAGAGCACAGAGAGTATTCTAATTTCATCACTTCATGTAAACATAGATAACTCATATCTAATCATATCTCTCATTTATGCAAAAAATTAAGCCATAGGTGTTGACATGGTACTCTAGTAAACCAAGTAAAGTGACCAAAGAGCCATTGGAATACCTCTACCAAGACAAATAAAATATTTTCCACCTTGATCCTATTGATGCTGCATGACCATTCACCCTTGAAGATCTCCACCATTTCTAGAATATAGACATCAAGTGCCTACTGAGATTACCTATATTTGGTGACTAGGGAGAGATCCTTCAAGTCTTGCTTGGGTGATATGATGATGGTACAATCTATTTGGGTTTGGATGAGATTATGGTAATCAACACACAAGCCATGGCCTGAGCTTTAGGAATTCCTATGTGGGGAGATTCTTTGCTCCCATATAAGATGAAAATGCCTCCCATTCTATAAGAAGTTTAGGATTTATATGTATAGGGAAATTGAGGGATCCCTATTGATGAAATTATATAAAAGCTAGTGCATATCCTAGTGGAATGTATCACTAATTAATTTTGGTAGATGACCAAGTCTTCCAAATGAATACCCAAGGGTATCATAGACATCACTCATAGTATGATTAATTGGAATGAATAGTTAAACTAACTAGAGTAACTCATTTAGGAGTTACTCACAAACATAAAGAAGTACCACACCACTCCTAAGAAGATATTCCAATATTAGTTCATGATCTTATTTTTTTGCTTCATGTGATGAAAGTCACTAGAAGAATAAGTGCATCTAAATATAGATTATTGGCCAATGTATCACTTTTGGAATCTCATCTAGACGTAGGAACATGTAACACTCATACATGAGGGAAAATTCAAAGTTTGTTAGGAATAATGCCTCAACCTCATTGCAACACATCCCTGAATGCCACTTGATGTCATGCACTATCTGGGTCAACATGTATCCATTACTTTGATAAAAATAGTGTATTCATCACCATTCATGATCTCCCATGATAAATATTCCAAGCACTCTCCTTATTTGTGATAATAGATATGGCACAGACAAAAGTAACCAAAAAAAAACCATTCATAGCTAGCCATGCAACCCCCTTACAAACCATCTCACCTAACACATATGCTTTTGCTATACAAAAATTGTAACAAGCAACTAGCTCATATTAGTAGAATGGAAATCACAAAGTAGACCCTTACTTGACATCCCCTCCCCTGAAGTGAACTATATGCAACACCACAACTTGGAAGGATGATCCTAAGGTGATAATAATATTGAGCTCTTTAAACCTCATATAGATGGGTACAAAGGAGTAAGAAGTCTACCAAGTTATGATCATAGACATGAATGGAGACTACTATGAGGAGGAAGAAATAGGGTTTCTTTTTGGAAGGTGGTGTACATGGTTTAAGTAATAAATTAGGTTCCCTTAGAGCTATGGGTTGACTTACCACCCTACCCACCTTCCATTATCATTGACACCTTTTGAGAAAAAGTGGAACAATTACAATCAAGAATGGAGTTATTCTAGCCACAACCTACACCAACATTCATAACTGATGACATTTTTACACCTCTCCTAGAGATCCCACTAGAACAACTTGTGTATAAGCTTTGGACATGACATGAGGTAAGGGTCTCTCCTAACTTACAAAAATATGCATTTGGATGATCAAGAACTGTGCAAGAAGCACAACCTACCATTGCATATACTATACCACCACCTAGGCACATACTAGTCATGATCGAGAGGAAAAAGGTGCATGTTTCAAGGTCAGAGGTGTGACTGACTAATTTACCACCATTGACATAGGCTCAAGATGTTAAAGACCTTGAATTGGAGCAATCAAAATTAGAGGATAAATAGGTCACCAGGGAAGAATCTATTCATGAATTTGAATTTTGATAGAGGAAGGAAGAGAAGAAGAGAAAAATAAGAAAGAGAAACAGGAAGAAGAAAAGAATAAGAATAAAGAAGAGGAAGAGGATGAGAAAAAGAAGAGGGAGTAAGAAGATAAGAAGAATAAATAGGAGGAAGCCAAAAAAAGATGGTTGAATATGTTATGCAACCAATTAAGCTAAAAATAGAGGCCACAACATTACATCAAGCACTAGTAACTATGTAGTTAGGATTATAGAAACCCAAATTACCATTAGGAGGTGTTTGGCTCTGGGACATTCCCATAGTAACTATGAAGTGCACCACCTTCTCATTTTGATTACCACTATGCCATGCCTAGACCCTATAGAATTCATAATCAAATTGGTCACACTCTCAATCAAGAAGTAAGATTCACTTGATATCTCTTAGTTGCCTTTAAATAAATAATTAGTGGGCGTTGCAACTTTTTAGGAGTCCATTGGACAAAGGCCACCTCCTTGGAACAAGAATAGGATTAGTCAAAGGCAAAAAATGTGGAGCTTATTGATTGACTTCATGAAATGGAAAAGATGATTGAAGACACCTACCCATATTTGACCTCTCAATTAATCAAGGATCAAGTGATGTCCAATCATCATAGGCTCAAGATGTTAGTTACTAAGGTCATAAAATATTAGTGTGTAGCCTAAAAACTTCATGTAGTCAAGACATTAGGATCGAATATGAATATTGAGGTCACTTCCTTGATTACTCTACTATACGAGTATCAAATAATGAATTATATTACAACCCTCCAAGCCTATTAGGTCACATGGAGTCTTTTGGACTAGAAGTAGAAACTCAAAAACTCTCTCACTATCCCCAACATGGATTTCACTATAACTACAATGTCCAAGATGACCATGTAATTTTAGATTACATTAATGGATACAAATAACATTACTCTCTAAGAATAATTCAATGTCATGGATAATGTTTATGATTAACTCATCAACTCGTAGCATGACTTATGACATAGTTTAGTTGTAGGTCTCTAGGTAGAATATCATGTTGAAAAATTAGAGTAGATGAGTGGTGAAATATAGATGAAAGTTAGTAATATAAATTCATTCGTAAATACCACTAAAGACTTAGACCTAAAATAACTTATCAGATATCATGCACTAATGTGCATCCTAATTTGCATGGTCTAAGAAGTGATGATCAAATGACATACCTAAAAAAATGACCTAGCTCCATTTTATAGTGAGGTAACCCAGATTCTTAATGTTCTAGTTTACAAGCTACCATTTAAGCTCCAAAAATTCATCACATAGTGCAAGGCTACATAGTCAAGGGCCAAGGATCCTACTGGCTAGTTCACTTCCACATTAATTCCACCTCTTTCTAGTTGAGTTTTTCAAAAGGTGCAATTTTTTTTTGAAATTTTAATAAATAATTTCTATATTGGGGATGATTAGTAAGACAAGTGGGGCCAAACTAGTTAAAAACCTATAAAAGGTGTCTACTTGGATATGCTAGCCTATTAAAAACCTAAAATGGTGGTAGGTTGGTACCCTACTTAGTTGAAAACCCAAAAGGGTGGCTAAGAAGTGTGAAAGAGGTGAAAATAAAAAAACAAAACCTTAAGTGATTATGACTCTTTCTAGTCTAGCCATTTCTCTAGATTTTTCCCTAAGTGCACCATTATATGATCCTATGATGTTGTCTTAGGATGACACAACATTTTAAGTTTGGGAAAGTGTTGGTAGAAGAAAATGGATAAGTAAAGATACATAAGATTTCTTCAGATATTCATGCATTATGTATTTAGTTATCATATATATGTAGTTTTTCTTATCCTCCATAACTTGTAAATGGATAGAAGATGATCAATATCCTATTTTGGCACCATAATATGAGAATATTGTGAATATACAAGGACTATATATATGTATATTTTTATGAAGAAGATGATGAGCTTTTATTTTGATCAATATAAACTATTTTGGTTATGGTTACCAGTTGTATTTTTTATTTTATTCCTTATGTGCATAATCATGTTTAATATATGGTTTAATCCTAAGTTATTCTATTTGGTCTATGAATGATTACTTAAATATTGGTTAATCCTAAATCCTATCAAATGCACTAAAATACACCTCTGATATCATTCTATCTTGCTTTTTAAATATGAATTATTTTCACTTTCCTGCATACTTGAATAATACTTAGCTATCCTCAACCTTAACATGCTCTATTGTATCATGAACCTCTGATAACAATGGTGTAGTGAGCATGAAAACACTCCTTTCAGAGGAAACTATGCTAAGATGGTTACCAGGATAGCGAGACATTGAAACATGGTTAGACCAAAAAGTATAGAATTTTGTAAAAGAGGAATATAAAAGGACTGGTCTTACCATAATTGAAATTATTTAGGAACATATCTATGGAGAAATGTATGATATTTTTTAGTGTAAACTACATGAACTAATAACTAACTAGCTAATAATATTAGAATACTATTGCTTCAATCCTAGAATGAAATAAATAATTACCTAGACCGAAGAGAAGATAGACTAGTTGTTGGAACTGGAAACCAAATAGATGAGAGTAATAGACTATTAGGTTACCACCACCATACACAAATACATTACTGAGTTCATAGTATAATTATATATAATGTTAAAAGATACATAGGACCATTTTGTCTAAGGAATTAGAGGAAAATATTTACATCAATTACCTCTCCTAATAAAGATGTTGGTCATGGATAGAGCCATGGTGCCTACTCTAGCCAATATGGAGTAGTCTCTTCAGGCGTATGGGGGTAAGTGCACATCATTGTTAATGATGAATAAGTAAATATTGAACCTGAATCTAAAATGGAGATGTGTGGGAAGAAGAGTCAGAATAAAAGTCTAGATTTAGAATGATAACTACAATAACATAACATATAGAATAAATAGAAGAATACTCAAGTAGCTAAGAGTAGAGGTAAGAGTAGAAGTAGATTAGATGATGAATGAAAGTAAAGATGTGATTAATGAGAGGATGAATGAATGATGAGGAAAGAGGATGATGAATTCTAGTAGATAGAATGAGAGGACAAAGAATAAGATGAAGATGAGACATGTGAAGAAGAAGGCAAGAATAGTTTAGAAGTAGAATAGATAGATGATAGAGGTAGTGTGTAACTACAAAAAGGGTATTATCTAATGAAGAATAATTATTATTTAAATAGAATATAGTCATTGGTCAAACATAGTTTTAGGCATAATAGAATAACCATTCATCAAAATATCACATCTCCCTACAACCCAGTATTTTATATTCTAGTAGAAGCTTTTAATTAGGTGGATAAGAAGGTGATAGTTGGGAAGAACTATTTTAAAAACATGTGACCCATTAGGGTAATGAAATTCATATTGAATCTATTAGAAAGGATTTAAATTCCATATAATTATTTGAAAAATAACAAAAAAAGAAGTGTAGGTAAACAAAGTGCACACCATAATTCGCCTAGTGCATAGATTAGTATGCAGGGAGGATCGCTCAAAATGCAACCTCTTCTAATAAAAGCTATGTAGATAACTCCATCTATACCATTCAACATGATGACTCATCTAGGAATATTCATAAAATTATCTCATTATGATGGGTCCATGGATCTTAAACAATACCTGTTGACTTGCAAGATAAGATGGAAAGATAAAGGCACTATTGATGAAGTTATCCAAAAGTGCAAATTAATAGGGGCACTAGCTAGTAGAGCACTGGAGTTCATATACTAAAGAGACCTTCAAAATTTAAGCCTAAAATATATTGAATACTATCTTGTCATATAATTAAATATTAATAAGTGCACCAATCAGACTATACATGACCTAAAAGAGAAAAGAAATAAGTTAGGAGAATTGGTCTATAATAATGACCATAAATTCTCTATTATAATGAATAAGGTAGAGTTTGATTTAATAGATAAGGACAAATAAACATGGTTCATCAAAATATTATGCCTTAGAATTAAGTTTTCCACCAAAAAAAATCAATATGTTATGAAATTAGATGCCATAGCTACTACCCTACATATAGAATAGATTGAAGGTTATGGAGAATCTCCTATTTCAAATTCTAAGATTGAAAATACATTAAAGGCTTTCATGAAAAAATGGAGCAATACAATGAGTTAGATAATACTAAATTGAATTTATGGTGTATGGAGTGTGGAAAATAAGGACACCATATAAATTATTTTCCTAAAGTCAAGATATAATTTTTTAAACTCTATTGGGTAGTTGGGAATGCCACTACACAATGCCATCTTCTACAACAATATACCAAGAACCCATAGAATTTGTACTATAATTTCTATAAATCACCTAAGCATGATGAGAAGAACTATTAGGATTTATATAAGATTAAAAAAGGCATCACTAAAAATGTACTCACCATCACTATGAAAAAAATGTTCTTGGTGAAGCTGGTGATCCCAGGCCCATAGGTAGATAAAGGTTATGCAACCCAGATATGTCCATTATGGATTCTGATTTCACCATAGTATCAGCCTCAAGGTCTATATGGATGGACCCCTTTTTCATTAATTTGGACACCTTTGTCCCCTCAGTACTAGTATGTAACACCCTAGAGCTCACCCTTAATGTAATAACAACAAATAAGTTGGGCCCCACTAGCTACAAAACAATAATGTAGAATTGGAGATAAAAATCAATAGCACCAGCATTAGAACACTAGATAACCAAAAGGAGGGTATTGAGGTGTTTATCAATCTAATAAAGGAGGATCCCAAAGTGGATACAAAAGAGGATACCAGGGTGGTAGAAGTAATGACCATTAATAGTCTCCTCTACAATGCTACCTATGTAATGAATATAATCATGTTCAATGTAATTACCTAATGAATCCTCAATGATAGTCATACTTCACATACTATAGACTATCTAACCAGTATGACACTAAAGATTTCCCTATTCTAAAAAAGCAAAGGAATGATAAGGCTATTCAAAATGTGAATACGATGAGTGTGAAACCTAAATAAAATTCATTTTTGAATGTTGTAACAAGACAAAAGCATGTAGACAAAGTTTTGTCTCCACTAGAAATGCCTCAGGATTAGGGGATTATAAAAGCTAAATACGATAAATACTAGATATAACTATAGAAAAGAGTCTCATGTATAAATTTGCACAAATATTGAACAACATTAAAGATTAGGAGACTACTGATGGTGATTCTACAATAATAAATGCATAAATTTATGGATAAATCTTGCATATTATGTGTCATTATGGAGTTGTCACTATGCTTAGAGATATTTTGAAACTATTAAGTACATTATACAATGAAGATATCTCATGTAATATCATAAATCTACTACATAATCTAATGGAATGTTCAAAATGTGGCCAACAAAAGACAAAAAAATTGGTTTGGTATATCAAGATGAAGAATCCCTAGGATGTTAACACAAGAATTGATATTGAGGTTTCTAGTTATAGGATCCCAAATGTTGTCTTTGATTTTTGTAGCATAGATAATATGATTCCTAGATCTACATGTGAAGCTATCAGATGATTGACTCTAAGCTACAACCTAGTAACTCTAAGCGTACCTGATTATGGAAAGGTGGAACCTATTGGTAGACTAGAAGATGTCAAGATCAAAGTCATAGACTTGTCTCTATGAGGTGACTTTGAAGACATTGACATGAAGACAACAACAACACATTACCTTATGCTAATAATGACTATCAATATAATTCAAAATCAACTCAAGGCACATCAAGGTGATAAATCTTTTATCTTTCCTCTCAATATAGTGCACATGTCTTAAATAATTCTAACTAAACTAGATTCTCTATATGCTTGCAAGAAACCAATTGGATGAAGGTGAATTCTAAGGAAAACCTAAAAGCTATACATATTGCTAAATGTAACTTTATATATCAACATACCAAACCTTAGGTACAATTACTACTCACTTAGCAATTAAAGACATCAAAATAAAGGAGGCCCAACCTAGTATTTACGTAGCTAGTAGTAAATTAGTTTGTCATCAAAGAATGTGTGTTTATATCCATAAAATCTACTACTCGATCAAAAGATAATTTCATTTATCAAGCTAATGATCACATATAAGACTACATAGAGCCAAAAATGGAAGGCACTTTTCCATAATAAATAGCTTCTCTATTAGTGACAAATTAGATACCCACCTCCTTAACTGGGTCCAAGGTGACCATGAAATCCAACCAATGTGAATGGTCTTTGTGCATGAATGAAAAATTTGTATATAATATGCAATGGATGAAATCAATGAATTCATTATATAATTTCAAGTTCATATACCAACAATCAGCTTATGGGTTAGCACTCTAAATTATGCCCTAAAGGGAGTTGCTATGACATGGTGGGAAACTCATCAAAATGACAAAATTGAGTGGGATGATGGCTATGAAATCATGATCAATAAATTCTAGTTTCCATAGTTTTTTCACACCAATTGGCAATTATTTCAAGAAGGTGAGTGCCCTAGAATTCATTTACATATTTGTGTTGAAGTCTAGAATGAGGAATGTGTGGAACCAAAGTAATGGGTTCACATTTTACACTATACACTTACTCCATTTCCATCAACATGGTACATACACCAAGAGCACATAAGGGAGACAAAGTAGTGGTCATAAGTGAAAAGTGATTTCATACAAACTTTTGTGTTTGAATATGAAAAACCTTTGGTTTATAATACACTATAGAGACTTAAGTACTTTTTATGCCATGGGTGCATAGAAGACTTGAGCACCACAACTAAATCCACTATGCAAAATAATGTAACCTCTAATCTTAATGAGGAATTAAAAAGGTAAAAAGATGGTAAGGATGAAGAAAAAGCTCTAACATAGCCATGTCACTACATATAAGATGAGGTATAATATATTTAGGATTCAGATTTTGATGGTGACCTAGATTTAAATGATTTATTTGAGCCTGAGTGACCTATAGAACCACTCAAGAACACCACTATAGAACCCATTGAATAATATAAGATAAACATCATCCAAATATAGGAATAGTAAGGGCATAGGAGGATACATGAATATGTTGAAGAATAAAAATTCAACATTTATCAACAACCTCTCAAAAATCATGTCACAAATATCAGGACAGAGGAGGTCCCAAAACTGGCAAACATCAACAACTATTGGATGGAAGTTGAGTCTCTAAAGTTGTACAAATTTTGAGTTATTATCAAGATGTTTTTCCCATAAAATTTTCATAGGTCTAAGGTATTGACCCTTTTCTTGATGAGATTTATATTTAACTGAAGGAGTGTGATTGACCTACAAAGAATCAACCATACAAGCTCAATCTAAATATGAAATTAAAAGTAAAGGCTGAATTAGATAGACTGGAAGATGCAAGAATCATCTATCTGGTAGAAAAGGAACATTTGGTAAGCCCTATGGTATTCCATCCCAAGAAAATAGGAGAAATATAAGTATGTGGGGATTACTGCATTTTAAACAAAGCTTTTGTCAATCATACATTCCCAATTCCTTTTACAGATGAAGTTTGGAGTCTATCATAGGACATGAAGTTTATTATTTCATAGATGGTTTTAGTGGATATCATCAAATATTGATCATAGAAGAAGATAGAGCCAAAACAACTTTTGTAATGGAATGGGGTTGTTTTGTGTATAAGATCATGCTTTTTGGCCTCAAGATTGTACCTATGATGTTTTCTCATGTAGTGATTATGACATTAAAGGATTTCATTCATGACTTGTTTGAAGTTTACCTTGATGATTAGGCATTCTTCTCCTTATTCAAAGAACATTTGTTTAAATTTTTTCTAATGTTGGAATGATGTCAAGCTTTGCACATTACTTCGAATATGAATAAATGCTTATTTTTTACACCCTTTGGAATTTTAATTAGACATGTCATGAAATGAAGGTATTCTTTTAGATCAAGAAAACATTAAAATAATCTTGAGTATGTCTCCACATGTCAGTTCCACTAAAGTGTGGTATTTCATAGGGCATATAGGATACTATCATAAGTTTATCAAGGGTTATATAGATATTTCATCTCCATTGGAATACTTACTACATAATAATGCAAAGTTTATCTGGACTTCAAAATGCCAAGTAACCTTCATTGATTTGAAGAAAAGATTGGTTACTGTGCTCATACTTATTTTTTTACACTAGAACAAGCCTTTTCACATACATGTAGATGCTTTAGGCATTATATTTGGTGTTGTACTTGTATATATAATGGGTGGTTTAATAGACCATCCTATTCATATTATTAGTCATAAACTATCTAACATAGATAAAAAATACATAACCACTGAGTGAGAAGCATTATCTATCATGTTCAGACTTTAAAAAATTTGAAATTTTGATGGTTAATGTTGTTTCATAAGTTTCAATTCTACATAAATGTAAATCCAATAAGAGAGAATGTAGGACCAAACCATCTTATCCACATACCAAATGGTGAAGAGCTAGAAGAATTATGAGAAGACTATCCTAATGATCATATTTTTTATGTCTCTATGATTATTGAGAATTTCAAATCCATTGTCAAATTCCTCAAATAAACAGTCTTCCCTATGAATTATCAAGAGTGTGATTAAAATTAGTTTGTGACTAGAGCACTACCATATGCCATCATTAATGGGCTTTTGTATCACTTGGGGAAGGATGGAGTTCTACGCAGGGTTGTTCTGGAACATGAATGACCTCAAATCTTAGAGGAAGCACATCAAAGATTCACAAAAATACATTTTACAAGACAAAATATGACTATAAAACTACTACAACTTATATTATGGTGGCCAAATTTGTTCTAGGATGCACACAAAGTTACACAACATTGTGATGTTTGCCAATGTATGGGTAAACCACTATAGAAAGATGAAATGCATGTACAGTCTCTATTACTTGAGAAGAATTTTTGAAAATATGGAATTTATTTTATTAGACCTATCAACCCACCAATTTTTTTTTATCAAAGTAATATATATCATCATTATGATAAACTATTTTACTAAGTGGGTCGAAGTTGTTGTAACACCTAGCTATGGTGTGAAGGATGCAATGAAGTTTCTATATGAAAATATCATTATAAAGTTTAGATGCACTATAAAATTAGTCAACAATAGAGGAATTCACTTTAAAAATAATATCATCAAGGCTCTCACTAAATAATTTAAGATCTCTCATCACAAAAGCATTGTATCTCATCCATAGGCCAATGGCCAAGCTGAAGCATCCAATAAAGTATTGGGTAAAATGCTGACAAAAAATTGTGACATCAAGTAGGATGACTAATAAGGTTAAATTATTATTATATTGTGGGCATATCACACACATTACATAGTATCTAGCTTGCATACTGTCATGGTCATATGACTCAGAGATCATTAGTCTCTTACTAACCACCTCCTTGAACTAAATTAGATGGATGAGTTCTGATGCAGATCAACCTAGACATATGAAGTGCACAAGTAAATATAGAAACCATGGCATGATAGGAACTTACACCAAAAATAATTTCATAAAGATCAACCAATATTATTATATGATAATCATTTTAGAGCATTCTCAAGCAAACTACAGATATGATGGAAAGGGCCCTACATTATACATGACCTAACATAGCAAGTAACCATGGTTTTAAGAGATATTTAGTGAATTATGTTATTATGGTGGGTAAATTTATATACAATTAATCCCTACTTATAATATTTGATTGATCTCATTTTGCATACTGAGTGGGTATTGAGTAGCACCATGTAGATTAGGATTTCCCTATTTTGCATGTTTTATGTGTGAATTTATTTTATGTTTTTTTAATTTTTAAATGATCTCAACAATAAAAATTATAAATTAAAATACCAATCATTATGTATGCCATTCATTCATATGAGGATCCACATGTGCCACTAGGAAATTCAAAGAAGAGCAACTAAAAAATATTAAGTCTAGGAAATGTACAAAAAAGTCTCATCAACAAGATATCCTTTAGAAAATGGCCATCCACTAGAAATAAATGTATGATACAAGTTTCAATTGATGTGATCTTTAAAAAAATAGTGGCTCATAAACATCATCTACTCGAACCCCTTGTATGGACACTAACGATCATAACAATGTAACTCCATATATGCACTAATGACTAACTACTTTAATTTCTAGATTGCATATAGATTTGCCAAATCCATAATTTAATTAAATATGAGTGGAAAACTAAGCATGGCTTAGATGTAGAAGCCAAGAAGTGCCAAATCTATAAAATTTAAGTTTAAATACCAATTTAGCATTTCATCCTTGCATATATTTTTTCAAGCTGACACTATCAAGAGCCAAGTTATTTTTATCACATAGGGAACACAAAGAATTCCAATTTCATCACTTCACATAGCCATATATACCTCATAACTAATTAGGGCTCTCACTGATACACTAAAATAAGTGATGTGTATTGACATGGTACTTCAACAAACCAAGTATAGTGACCAAGATCCATTTGACTACCTCTACCAAGATGAATAGCATATTTTCTACCCAAATACTATTGATGATGCATAACCACTTTCCCTTGTATCTCCCCACCATTTATAGATTACAAACATCAATCACCTACTGATATTACATATATTTAACAACCTAGGAGAGATCATTCAAGTCTTGCTTGGGTGATACAATCAGGGTGGAATCTATTTGGGTCTAGATGATACTATGGTAATCAACACACAAGTTTTGGCCTGAGCTTTGGGCATGCCTATGTGGGGATATTCTTTGCTCCCATATAAGATTAAAATTATTCCCATTTTATAATGATTTTTGGATCTATATGTGTAAGGAAACTGAGGGATCCCCATTAATGAAATTATAAATGAGCTAGTGCATATCCTAGTGGAATGTATCACTAGATGATTTTAGAAGATGAGCAAGTCTAACAAACAAATAGCCAAAGGCATCATAGACATCACTCATAGGATGATCCACCATAATAAATAATTGAATTGGCCAGAGTATTTCATCTAGGAGTTAATCACAAACATTGAGAAGTATCACACTAGTCCTAAGAAAACATTCCAATATCAGTTCATGATCTTCCTACTTGGCTTCATGAAATAGAAGTCACCAGAGGGAGAAATGCATCTAGATATAGAATACTGGCTAGCAAAATAGTTCCAAAATATCATGTGGATGTAGGAACATGAAGCCCTTACACATGAGGGTAAATTCAAAGTTTGGTATAAGTAATTCCTCGGCCTCATTGTAACACATCATCGAGTGCCAACTGATATCATGCATTATCTAGATCAACATGCATCTATTACTTTACTACCAAAGGGTATATTCATAATTGTTCATGAATGCCTATGGTCACCATTCCAAGTGCCCCCCTTTTTCATGATAATGGATATGGCATAGGCTAAAGTGACCCAACAAAAAGTGTTTATAACTAGGTGTGCAAACCCCTTGAAATCTATCCCACCTAGCATAGATGTTATTACTAGACAATAATTGGATCCAAAAACTAGCTTGTAGTAGTATAAGGGAAAGAATAAATTAGACCCTCACTCAGCATCCCCTCCCCTAAAATGCATGACATGTAGCACAATGACTTGGAAGGATTATCCTAAGGTAATATAGATAGCAATCTCCTACAAAAAAATACAGATGGGCACAAATGAGCAAGAAGTATACCAAGTCATGATCACAAACATGGATGAAGACTACTATGAGAAGGAGAAGGAAAAATACTTATTATTTTAGAAAGTGGTGAGCATGGTTCAAGTGAAAAAGTATGTTCTTTAAGAGCTATGGATGGACCTACCACCCTGCCCACCTTCCATCATCATTGACACAATTTGAGAAGTGAAACAACTCTAGCACATAATGAACTTCTTATAGCCACAACCTACACCAACATTCATACCTAAGGACATATTTAAACCTCTCTCAAAGAGCCCACTAGAATAATTTATGCATAGGACCTAAACATGATGGGAGGTAAGGGTCTCCCCTACCTTATAAGAGCACACATTTAGATGACCATCTACTATGTAGGAAACACAACCTACCCTTTCATCTATTTCACCACTACCCAAACATAGACTTGTCATGATTAGGGGAAGGAAGGCATAGGTTTCAAGCTTAGAGGTGTGACTAGTTGATCCACCACCATTGCCATAGGCTTAAAATGTTAAAGATATTTCACTAGATCAACCAACAATAGAGGAATAATAGGCCACTAGGGAATAATTTGGTCATGCATCTGAACATCAATAGAGGAAGGAAGAGAAGAAGCGAAAAATAAGAAAGCGAAAGAGGAAGAAGAAGAGAAGAAGAAGAAGAAAGAAGAGGAAGAGGAAAGGAAGAAAGAGGAAGAGGATATGAAAAATAAGAGGGATAAATAAGATAATAATAAGAAATAGGAGGCAAAATCTAAATGAAAGATGTTGTGTAGTAAAGTAAGCTAGTAGTAGAGGCTATAGTTTAGTAGAAATCACCAACAACCATGCATTTAGGGTTACAATAACCCAGTTTTCCACTAAGAGGTGTCTAGATCTAGGATGTTTCCATAAAAACTATTAAGTGCACCACCTTATCCTTATGCTTACTGCTATGTCACTCCTAGACCCTATAGAATTCATAAGAACATTGGCAACACTCTTATTCAAGCAAGATGCTTCACTTGATGTCTCCTAATTTCTTTTGAAGAAAAAATTAGAGGGTGCCATAACCTTTTAGGAGTCCATCACATAAAAGGCCATCTCCCTAGAGAAATAATAGGATCAATAAAAGGTAAAAAATGTAGAGCTTAGGGATCACCTTCATGAAGTAACAAAATGATTGAATACACCTACCCAAATTTGGCCTCTCGAGTAATTAGAGACCAAGTGATATTCGACCAACACAGGCTCAAGATGTTAGTAATTGAGCTCATAAAGAATTGGTACATATCCAAACAACTGCATGTAGTTGGTACATTAGTCCAGAGTATGAAGATTGAGGACACTACTTTGATTACTCTATTAGAAGAGTATTAAAGCATGATTGATATTACAACCCTCTAAGCCCATTAGGTCATATGAAGTCTTCTAGATTGGAATAAATAACTCAACAACTCTCCTTCCAACTCTAACATAGATTTTACTATAGATACAATGGCTAAGATAACCATACACAATTATACTACATCAACAAATTAAAATGACCTTGCTCTCAAGGAATATTTCAATGCCAGGGACAACATGCATGATTGACTCATCAACTGACATCATGACTTATACTACAATTCATTTATAATTCTCCAAATAGAATGCCATGTAGAAAAGTTGGAGTAGTTAAGTGATGAAATATATATGAAGTTAAATAATACAAAGGTATCCATGAGTACCACTAAGGAATTTTAATTGAAATAACTTATTGAATATCACGTACTAATGTGCATCCTGATATGCATGGCCTATGAAGTAATGTTTGACTGACATATCTATAAAAGTGACCTGGCTCTATTCTATAACAAGGTGGCCCAAATTATTAATCTTAAATTTTACAAGCCATCATATAATCTCCATAAATTCATCACATAACATAAGGCTACACATTTGAGGGCCAAGGATCCTATTAGCTAGTCCTCTTCCATAGTAATGCCAACTCCTTATAGTTATGTTTTACACAAGGCACAATTTTTTTTGAATTTTTTGTAAACAATTATTTTATTGGGGATGATTAGTAAGGCAAGTGGGGATATAATAGTTGAGAACCCATAAAGGGTTACCACCTAGTTATGCCAACCCATTGAAAACCCAAAAGGGAAATAGTTTGGTATAGTACTTATTTGAAAACCTAAAAGGATGGCTAAGTAGTGCACAAGTGATGAAAACTAGAAATGGAGTCTTCATCGATTACTATGATTCTTTATAGTCTAGCTATTTCTTCATATTCTACCCTAAATTCACCATCAAATTATCTTACAATGTTATCTCAAGATGAGACAAAATTTTAAGTCTAGGAAAGTGTTAGGAGAAGAAAATAGATAAGTAAAGTTGTGCAGGATATTTTTTGGATATTCTTTTATTATGTATTTAATTGTTGGATATACATATTTTTTCTATCCTCCATGACTTATAAATGGATATAAAATTAAGAGTCTCATTTTTTGGTTCCATAATACAAAAATAATGAGAATAGATAGGGACTATAAATGACTATATATATGTATGATTGTATGAAGAAGAATATGAACTTATGTTGATATCAATACAGACTATTTTGGTTATGATTACCTATTGTATTTATTATTTTATTATTTGTGTTCATAATCATGTTTAATATATGGTTTAATCCTATATAACTTATTTTGTTTACTCTATGAATGATTATTAAAATATTGGTTAATCCTAATTCCTATCAAATAAACTAAAATACACCTCTACTATGTTTTTGTCTTCCTTGCTAAATATGACTTTTCTAAGCTTTCCTACACACTTGAATAAGACTTAGATATTCTTATCCTTAGCATGTTATATTGTATCAAGAACCTCTTATAACAATGGTGTAGTGAGCATGGAAACACTCCTTTTAGAGGAAACTATGCTAATATGGTTACTAAGATAGGGAGACATTGAAATATGGTTAGAACAAAAAGTATGTAATTTCATAGAAGAGGAATCTAAAAGTACTAGTCTTACCACAAGTGAAATTATTCAGGAGCATATATATAGAGAAATAAATAAGATTTTTGGGTGCAAACTATCTAAAATACTAATGAACTAGATGACAAGATTGGAATACTATTTCTTCATCCCATAATGAAATAAATAATTACCTGGGCTGAAGAGAAGATAGACTAGTTCTTAAAACTATAAACTAACTAATTGAGAGTGATAGACTATTGGGTCACTACCACCATAAATGGATACATTATCAGGTTAGTAGTACAAGTATATATGGTGTTTGAAGCTGTATAGGACCATTTTATTTGAGTAATTAGAGGAAATTTTTTTAACGACTACCTTTCCTGATAAAGATGGTGGTGGAGAAGGCCCTAGTTCCTACTCTAGCCAATATGGAGTAGTCACTTTGGGTGCATGGGGGTGTGTGTGCATATGATGGTGAATGATGAAGATATGAATAATTAAATCTTAAAATTGAATATAGAATGGAGATTCATGGGAAGAAGATTTATAATAAAAGTTTGGATTTAAAATAGGAACTACAACAATATATCAAATGGAATAAATAGAAGAATACCCAAGTATCTATGATTAGAGGTAAGAGTAACAGTAGCTTAGATGATGAATGAGTGAAAATATGTTATGAGTGAGAGGATGAATGAAGGATGAAAAAAGAGGATGATGAATGCCAATAGATAGAATAAATGATGAATAATGACATGAAGATGAGATGTGCGAAGAAGAAGGCAAGATTATTTTAGAAGTAGAATAGATAGATGATAGAGGTAGTGCACATCTATAAAAAATGGTATTATTCAAAGGAGAAGAATTATGAAAATAAATAGAATAAAATCACAAGTTAAACATAGGTTCAAGCATAGTATAATAAGAAGATATATGAAATAATAATTCATCGAAAGAGTACACTTCCCTATAGCCAAATTTTTTATATTCTAGTAGAAGCTTTCAACCAGGCAGATAAGAAGGTGATAGTTAGGAAGGACCATTTTTAGAACACAAGACCCATTGGAGTACTAAAATTCATACTAAATATATAAAAAAGGATTTGAAGTCCATAGAATTAGTTGAAATAGAACAAAAAAAAGAAGGAAGCACAGGTAAACAAAGTGTGCATGATAATTTTCCTAGTGTATAGAGTAGTACATAGGTAGGATCACTTAGAATCAACCTCTTATGAGCCCTAAAAATATCCTATTATTTCCCTCATCTATTATAATCATCCTTAATATTTTCCATGCTTTCCCATAATGTTTCCTTCCTTTAAAAGACAATCCTATAAATAGCATTATGTTTCTATACTCTTTGAATAGTTATAATTATGTATTGGAATTAAATATATGATAGTTATCTATTACTTTAGGAAACTTTTTCTATAATGTGTTTTAAAGATGTTTTGGAGAAATAAGTATATAGCATAGAATGTCTTATATCAAAGGAATATCATTACACAAACTATCATGTAGCCACTGCATAACCAAAGTCATGAATGAATATATTGTTATATTTCTTTCAATCAAACCATAGAAACAACTATAACTTCCATGGAGCCCAATAAGGAAGAAGTTAAAGAATGAAACAACTTTTTTGTCCTACAAAAATATCATAGAATTCATGTAAAAGACAAATTTAGAAAAAGGATCCAAATTTGGTTATCTTAAGTCAAATGTTTCTTAGATTAGAATATATATTATTTTGTATAAAAAAATCTCCTCTATGGTATATGTGTGTGTGTGTGTGTGTTTGTAATAGCAGAGTTTAGATAGTAGATGTTGATTAGAGATTATCATAAGTACATTTTGTCAAGCAACTATTATTGTAATTTCATGCAGTAATTCATTACTATATTTTTGATTAATATGAACAAGCATTTTTGAGTTCAATTAAGTGTTGTGAGAGGAAGAATTGAAGCTAGATTCAGAAGGAAGAAGGGCCTCCTTTGGAATTTTTCAATAAAAGTCCAACCCATTTGAATATCTAAGCATGTTATTTGATTTCTTTATGCATTATGTGTTTTATTTCAAAATTGTGTGATTTACATTCTTGATTAGATTTTTTTAAGGAAGCTTCCAATGTGTAACATTTATTTCATAGTATTATGTTCATGTTTAATTTCCAACATTTCATTTACTACATGTTCAACATCTTAGATAAAAATTAGCAGAAGGTCCAATTAGAAGATTGAGTGTCCACATATAGTGATGTCATCCTATCACGTCTACATCCTCAAGTTGACATTTAAATGAAATAGAAGGTACAAGAATATGGTAAATCTCCTTTTTCAATTTGATCAAGAGAATTATATCTGATTATGAATCAACTACTAGTCATTTTTGGCACTGTTTCTAGGGAAGGGTGTCACACACTTATAATCTTCAATCTTGATAGCAATTGTTTATAGATGTTTATCATTTTTATTTCAAAAGTTTTCTATTTATTTAAATTAAATATTTATTAATTTCATAGTTTAAATTTACATTTTTTCAAGTAAGATAGTGGGAATTTTCAAAAAACCCCATGTTACTAACCTTTTATAGGTAGGGTGGGTAAAAAGTTAAAAAAAAAAGTGGTTGATGTATGAAAAGTGAAGGGGAATATATAGGAAGATTTTTTCCTAAATCATCAATCATTGTTACATGATCAAAAATTCATCCTCTAATGACTGAAGAACATGGAGGAATTCCTAAAGATCACTTGTAGTTATCAATATAAGAGGTAGAAAAGGAAGAATTTTTAGCTGAACTAGTAGCAAAAGATAAAGACCTCAAAGAGGTTAATACCCCTAAAAGAGACCCACATGTACCACCTTTGATAATTCCCAAATTATCACCTCATACTTAGGAATCTAAAGCTCACTTCCCTCTATCACCTAAATTTATTATTGAAGAGACATTCAAGATTGTTCTTGCTCTTAGAAGAAACATTAGACCAATAAAATCTTGCAATTTAGAGAGACTCTTTTCCAAAACACTAGATTAATCTTATGAAAGCTCTAAACCATCCCCATTGTATAATATTCCATAAATTCTTAAAAAAAAGTCTCCATCTTCTACACCCTAAGAAATCAAAGAATTGATAGGAATTTTGAGTGGTGGATAGCAACAACCTCCAGTCTACCAACACAAAGAGTATTTATGGGGATCACCAGGAATAAAACACTACCAATGAGTCTTCTAATTTAGAATTTCCTATCTTTACTCCTAATGAAAATGAAGCCATGAAGAATATCCCTCACTCTACCCTCCCTAATTTAAGGGGAAAAACATCTGAGGATCCATACACATTTCTTTTTTAGTTTAACATATTATGCCATAGTTATGATTATAATCAAGATTCTCAAAAACTCAAATTATTTATATCAACACTGAATGATGCAACACGTAGATGGTTCATGGGACTTGGAAAAGATGCCATTTCTACTTGTGAAGAAATGAAGGAGAAGTTTTTGATGAAATACCAAGACTATTTCAAGGGTATGAACTATAGGAAAGATGGCATTATAAAGGACACAAGCTGACAATGAGTCATTAAAACAATATATGGAAAGATTTTTATTTAGCTTGAAAAAATCTAAGTAGATTATAATGGATAAGGAATCGGTCAAGTTGATATTCTTAAAATGGATTAGAGATGATTATTTGGAGGCACTAGATCTAATGTCTAGTGGTGATGTTTCTACACTTCCCTTTGATGAACTAATAGTTCTATGTACAAACTACTCTAGATCAACCATGAAAAAAAGTAGGGGAAGAACCCTTCCTAAAACATGAATCAAGACATGAAGTAGGACATTATCAACCACTTAGCTAATCAACTTGATACATTACATACATGGAAGAAGAAAAAAATTTGAGACAATCTTATCCACCTATTACCTTGAATGTAAAAAGAAGAAGGTAGATTACACATGTCATTCTATGAAAGTTTGGGTAACTAGTATAACTTAGGAGAATATTGAAATGGTAAAGCTACATGCCATAGGCAAATATGAGAATCAATTTTTTTTCATGGCTCAATAGAAACCATGGGTACAAATATCAGGTATGCCATCAAACTCTATGCTTGCAAATTCTCAATTCATAAATAATCCTTAATATGATTCTTGGATGAATATACCCAATCAAAATTGCTCCCAAACAAGTTAACAACTACCCTAGAATTAGTTATGGATGTAATATAATGGACAACAACCTCAACCTAGGGAATTCCAAAACTAGCAATGGTTCTTTCTCTCTAATCCATGGTAATAACAATGGAGAGGTAATCAAGGCTTCCCTAAAAAAAGCAACAACCACAAAAAAAAAATAGGCCATAATGTAAAACACTTATAAACCTATTCAAACCACTCAATTACCCACCTAACCCATCCCCTATCCTACCAATAAGTTGGTTTAACCAACACAATCCATTGAAAGAATGTAATATCTAACATACACCTTGGATATTAATCAAGTTTAACTTCACTCAAGTCATGTTCTTCCACAACCCACCTCACCCATAATCACATAACACTATTGAAGAACATAAATGATGAGCATAATCCTATTATTAATTATTTTTTTCCTAATGAACATTTATTTATGGTAAAAATTCAATCTCCTTCATTTTTAGAAATTGCTAACTATCTTACTATAGAATCACTAACACAACATTTCTTGCCTAGGAAAAAACAACATCCAATCCAAAAGAGCAGATATTATTCTTAGATTGTAGGATATCTCTTTATCACTGGACCAGATTCAGTTATGATAATATGTATCTAAGAAGATGAAGCTTATTTCATTTTCAAAGACTATCATGATGAACCCTATAGGGGTCATTTTGTTACAAAATAAACTACCATGAAAGTACTCACTACTAGATATTATTGTCCTTCTTCACATAAGTATGTCATGATGTATACCCATCTATGATATTAATGGTAGCATATGGGAAAATCCACTCACTATGATGAAATACCATTATATCCAAAATTAGTTCTAGAACCCTTTGACAAATTAGGACTAGATTTTGTAGGTCCCATTGATCCTAAATCAAACAATAAGGAATATATACTTATATGCATTGATTATGTCACAAAATGAGATAAGGTTAAAGCCTTAACACATGATTGAGATGAGAAAGTATCTGAGTTCTTGTATGAATAAATCTTCACCCACTATGGAGTACCAAGATAAATAGTCATAGACCAAGGCCCATAGTTCACATCAGACCTCATAGTTGCCTTGGTAAAATAATATGAAATCAGACACAAAAAGTATACCCTTTACTATCCCCAATAAAATGGTCAAGTGAAAGTAAGAAATAGAGAATTGTAAAATATCCTCACTAAGGCTATCAAATTGCATAGAAAATATTGGTCAACTCACCTTCTAGAAATAATACGTGCTTATAGAATCACCTAGAAAACCACAACTAGTTTCCCTCCATATGAACTAGTTTATGATAAAAATCCTATTTTTCCCATTAAGTTTGAAAATAAAAAATTAAGGATAATACTTGATTTTGGATTGGATATTTCCTAATCTTAACAAGATAGGATCATGCAGTTGAATGCACTTGATGAACTAAGAAAGGAAAAATTTCATCACATTGAAATAGTGAAAAGAAAATGTGTGGGTTGGCATGATAGGAACATAAAGACTAATAATTTCTAACCTAGTTATTAGTCACTCCTTTTTGACTATAAATACAAGGATCATAAAGGAAAGTTTTATTTTAGATGGCTTGGGCCTTATGAGATCAAACAAGTTTTTGATAATAAAGATGTAAAGATCATGACCATTGACTCTATTTGGTTATGACTACTTGTTAATGGACCTAGGCTCAATCTGTATAAGAAACCATTTTCAAGGAAAAATCTCACTCACCAACTTCTTGAATAACAAAAACCATCTCTTCTTCATGAATCAAATCAAAGCAACTGAAGGGTATTTCTATCAACCCTTCTCTAATATTTCAAATAGAGTAAAGTTTTTTGAAGTGAAGAACAAGTCATTAATAATGGCTTGGTTAAATCTAAATAAATTCATACCTCCTATATTCCTTGATTTGAGTTAAGTTTGGACTAAAAAATCTAAAAATAATTAGTAATGAAAAACTTTAGGCATTACTGATGGATGTTGTCTCAGAAAACTAGTTCACTAGCTAATCAACATTAATTCAAAAAAATAGATAAAAGTGACTACTATAATAAAAAAAATTGTTTTCATTTATTTTTCTTGAAAATTCATTCCTTTGGAGCAAAAATACATTTTCCTTCTTGATATAGGATGAAAAACTTATTGTTATAGGAAACACTTCTTGCTACAGGATGAAAAACTTGTTTCTATAGGAAAAATTCCTTGCTATAGGATGTATTCTTATCATTCCATCCTAAATTCCATTCTCATAAAGCATTTTTTCCCAATAAAATGATAACACACACCAAATAACCACTTTGAATCATCATTTGTGCATTTATGAAAAGTATTCCTACAAGTAACAAGGTAATTATTTTATATTTATTTTATGTCATAAATTTTAATTATTACTAAGATTATGGGTCTTAATTACATTAACATTCCACCATATCTTCTCCTTCATTGATTGATGTGACTTTTAACACACTGTTATTGCCACTATTTGTTATTTCCATGAGTTTTTTGACCATTTCGATTTCATCCCTTGAGGAAAAGTGAAAATTTAAGTTGGGGGGATATTTTACATAAATAAAATGGATTATTTCACTCCCAAAACAAAAATTACAAACATTTTTCCAAAGATACAAAACCCTCGCTACAAGAACATGAACCTGTAACTCAAATTTCATTTCACAATATGGGAGGGGACTTGCTTAAACATGAACTGCTTGATATCACTCCTTTAACCAATAGCTCATACATCTTAGCCCCATTCTAAAATGTAAGATGATCACAATATTTTGAGAGGATACATGCCTTGGATCAAGGAAATATAGAAGAATTTGTTGGCTCATTGCATAACAACCTAGCAATAGTAAGAGGAATGGATATAAAGCTGACAAAAACTATCATTAGTAGAGTAATGAGATTACCACAAATAGAGAAGGTATGGTAAAAAAAATTTGATGTCAAATTAGAGAGGTGAAAATTCATCAGAGAAAATGAAATCTTGAAAACCTCAAAGTAGGGCACTACATGGTTATCTTTACCAAGAAGATGGGTCAAAGCTACCGAGTTCATCTATAGATATTTCACTTATGAAGGGAGGTATTCCATATTGTATGTCATTCAATTAAAATTCATGAATCATTTATGGCATGGTATAGAGATAAACATCCCTAAATTCTTATTCCACATGATAAAAAAATGGTGAAGGCATTTCAAAGAGGTAATTTTAAAGCTCTTTCCCATCATTATTTAATCTAGTTGATTGGTCAAGACTATTTGCAAAGGACTAGACCCAACATAAGTTGGGAAGAATTTCTCCAAGTACCAAGAAATATAGAAAGTGATAGAGAGAGAAATAAAATAGAAGAGGAATTTAAGGTAGAAGAATAGAGATTATAAGAAACCTTTTCTATAGCTCCATAAGAACCTCCAATAGAAAACCTTCCTAAAGCTCCACAAGAACCTATAGAAGGAGACCTTCCTATAGCTCCATAAGAACCTATATAAGGAGACCTTCCTAAATCCACACAATAAATTTAGAAAGGACTAAATAAAATACTTCCATAAGTAAGGAATCTAGAAGAAAAAGGAAGAAACTCATTCTCCAACCTAATTCAAAGGAATATGAGGAGGAACTTCCACCTTCTCCCAAAAAGGCCAAAGCAACCTCTACTCCTCATAAATCTCATAGATTGAGAATAAAAATGAGAACTAAACATTATATTATTTAAATTAATTAATAATCTAGATAAAAATAGACTACTAGTGGTGATGAACCTCTAAAGGCTAAAAAAATAAGGGATAATGTTCTCTAGAATATAATCAAGAGGTAGAATAAGTAGAACATAATTTTGAAGAGGTGTAAGAGGAACCAATGTAGGAAGAAGTGACACAAATGGAAAAACTTGCCATACAAGTAGAATTTACCACTTTAGATCAAGCCCTACAATAAATTGAGTAACTAAGAAAGAAGCCACATGATTAGTCTAGATGAGGACTAGATGTACTTGTTACAGTAGCTTTTGATTTGTATCCCTCTATCAATGACCATCCTCCATGCATTATTTCACAACCTTCTATAGAGGTAAATCAAAAATAAGAACCTACAACTACCCAAGATGTCAAGTATCATTCCTTATTTGTAATATCTTTCAAATTGATTAATTGGATGGATAGTCAGTCTAAAAGTTTGAAGTCATTAACAAAAAAAAAAAAAAAATTGAAAGAAGAGAATAGGTTGAAAGAAGAGAGAATATCCAAACTATAACAAAAGATTGAATACATGGCTTGTCTTACCCAAGATATCATTGACTATAGGCCTCTTGAAAAATTATATTCAATCTATCTTGAGTAACAATCACATAAGTTTAAATTTATGAGAACTTACTATGATATGCCTTTTGAATTAATTTATCCCCCCTCCTTTCAAATCTATAAAGAAAGTTCACAAGAAGAATAAGCACAATTGTGTAAGTTCTATCTTCATAAATATGTTGTCCCTTATGAAATGGAATGGAACCCTAATCTATATGTTAAAAATGTCCAAATAAAGGCATTTTCATCATATCTATTGAATGAATAAAGAAGAGGAAGAAAAGTAGCTAAGTATAGAAAAAAGGAGAATAAAATCTAGTTTCTCATTAGAAGAGAGTCAATGACACCTAATTTTGTATTGATAAAATGGGATAATATCATGTTGAAGAAGGAAGTCACAGCCTAGTTTTCTAAGAATTGTGATGAATCCCATAAATTTTACTTAGGATTGAGAACTTTTATTGGTATTGCATCCAAATATTCTTGTATTGAATGATGGAATGAGCTCACTCCTGTACTAAGGATGTGAGAGACATATTCTCATTTTAACTTAAAATCAACATTTAATAGGATCAAAAATATATTCTTCTTGTAGGATAAATGGGATCTTAATTGTTGAGCCTCACATTCTAGCCCCCTCTATTTTGGTATCTTGTTATAGATTGGTAAGATAAAACCCCATTGGATGAAGCTAGAGAGGTCAAAATCTGGTAACATTTGAATAGAGGTATGGATTTTATGCTCACCTTACAAGTGGTGCCATAGATCCCATGTATTTTAGATTTCTTTATGGAATGGAAATGAACAAGTTTATTTCTCTTGGTTGAGTAATATCTTAAGTTTGGGGGTGTGATGAGACACAAAAATGTCATGTTCTTATCCTCATCTATTGCACTCATCCTTCTTATTTTCGATGCATTTCTATAAAGTTCCCTTCCTCCAAAAGCCATAACCCTATAAATAGCATTGTATTTCTATAGTCTTTGAATAGTTAGAGTTATGTATTGGAATTAAATATATGATAGTTATCTATTTATTTAGGATGCTTTTTCTATAATGTGTTTTAAGGATGTTTTGAATAAATAGGTATATAACACAAAATGTCCTATAGTAAAAGAATATCATTATGTAGATTATCCTATAGCCACTGTGTAACCAAAGCCATGAATAAACAAATTTTGATTCATCTTTCAACTAACTCATAGAAATAAATATAACCTCTATGGGTCCCAATAAGGAAGTGGTTGAAGAATGAAATATCCTTTTTTATCCTATAGTAATGTTGCATCAATCACATGAAATATGACTTTATCAAAAGGAGCCAATTTTAGTTATCTTAAGTTGAATGTTTCTTAGATTAGAATATATATTGTTTTGTATAAAACTATCTCCTCTATGGTGTGTGTGTGTGTGTGTGTGTGTGTGATAATAGATTTGAGATAGTAGATGTTGATTAGAGATTATCAAAAGTACATTTTGTCAAGCAACCATTATTTTGATTTCCTACAATAATTCATTGTTGCATTTTTTATTAATATAAACAAGCATTTCTGAGTTCAATTAAGTGTTGTGAGAAGAAGGATCGAAGCTAGAGTCAAAAGGAGGAATGGCCCCCTTTAGAAGTTTGTAATAACAATCCAACCCATTTAAATAGATAAGCATGTTATTTGATTTCTTTATGCATTGTGTGCTTTATCTCTAAATTTTTTGATTTATATTATTTCTTAGATTTGTTTAAAGAAGCTTCCAACATGTAACATGTATTTCACAGTATTATGTTTATGTTTAATTTCTAGCATTTCATTTACTGCATAACTTCAACATCTTAAATAATAATTAGCAAAAGGTAAAATTTGAAGATTGAGTGTGCACATATAGTGACATCATCTTATCAAGTCTACATTCTCAAGTTGACATTTAAATGAATTATTAGGTATAGGTCTATGGTAACTCTCCTTATTCATTTTGATCAAGAGAAGTATATCTAATTATGAGTTAGCTATTATTTGGCCTCCTCTGATAAAATTTGTGAAGAACACTCCATCTATACTAGTCAACATGATGACTCATCTAATAGGATTCATAAGCTTATCCCATTATGATGGATATATAGATCTTGAACAATACCTACTGACTTGCAAGATGAGATGGCAAGCTAAGGGTATCACCAATGAAGCTATCCAAAAGTGTGAATTAGTAGGGGCACTAGATGGTAGAGAACTAGAGTTAATATACCAAAGAGACCTTCAAAAAGTAATCCTAAAATATGTTTAAGACTAGATTGTCATATAACTCAAGATCAAGAAGTGCACTAGTTAGACTATACAGGACCTAAAAAAGAGATGTGGTAAAAGTTGAGAGAATTGGTTTGTAACTAGGACTGTAGATTCTTTGATGTAATGAATAAAGTAGAGTTTGATTTAATAGATAAGGATAAAGTTGCATGTTTCATCTAAGGATTACACTATATAATCAAGTTTACCAATGCACAAACTCAATATACTATGAAATTAGATGCTAGAGCTATTGACCTACATGTATAACATATTGAATATCATGGAGAAGATCCTATTGCCAATTCCAAGATTGAAAATACATTACAATATTTCATGAAAAAATGGAGCAATACCATGAGGTAGATAATGCTAAATTAAAGTTATGATGTACAAAGTGAAGAAAAAGACACCATATAAATGATTGTCCTAAAGTCAAGATAGAATTTTGTGAACTCTACCAAGTAGTTGGGCATACCACTACATAATGTCATCTTCTACAATAATATATCAAGAACCCACAAAATTTGTAATATAATTTCTAAAAATCACCTAATCATGATGAAAATAACTATCAAGTTTTATAGGAGCTTAAAGATGACATCACTAAAAATGTGTTCACCATCACTATGCAATAAATGTTCTTGATGAAACTAGTGATCCTAGGCCTAGAGGTAGATAAAGGTTATGTGACCCAGATGGGTCTATAATGGATTTTGAGTTCATCATAGTATTAACCTCAAGGTCTAGTTAGATGTACCCCTTATTCATGAATTTTGTCACCCTCATCCCCTCAGTACTAGTATACATCACCTTGGAGCTCACCCATAATGTAGTAGCAACAAGAAAGTGGCCCCCCCAGCTATGCACTAATAATTTATAATTGGATATAACAATTATTAGCACTAGCATTGGAACACTACATAACCATAATGAGAGTATCAAGATGGATATCAATCCAATAAAGGAGGAGCTTTAGGTGAATACAAAGGAGGATACTTGGGTGGTGGAGGAAATAACTATAAATGGCCTCCTCTATAATACTACCTTTATGGTGAATATAATCATCTTCAACATAATTGCCCAATGAATCCTCAACGATAGTCATATTGTACATACTACAAAATATCTGACCAACATGACACCAAAAATTTCCCTATTCTAGACAAGCAAAGTAAGGATAAGGTTTTTTGGAATGTGAATATGGTGAGTGCACAACCTAAAGAAAATGTATTTTTGAATGATGTAACATGATAAAAACATGCAAACAAAGGTTTGCATCCATTAGAAATGCCTCAAGATTAGGGGATTAGAAAAGATAAATAGGATAAATACCTAATCCAGTTATTAAAAAGAGCCTCATGTAAAAATTTATATAGATGTTGAAAAACATTCAACATCAGGAGACTAGTAATGGTGATGCTATAAAAATAGATGCACAAACATATGGTCAAATCATGTGCATTATGAGTCAAGATGGTATGTTAACTACACTCACAAATATTATGAAACTATTATGTACATTTTATAATGAAGATATCTCATAGAACATCACAACCTATACTAACAAAGATCAAAGAATCTCCTGAACTTGTGTTGTTTTATTTCTCTATAGAAAGAGGTGACTTCATTAGGCTTCATGGGAACACTATTCAATTAGTAGAAGCATGATGGATGATTGGTTTGAGGGGGAGATATTTAGGTTGTTGAAAAACAAATAATATCTCAAGTTGTGAAAATAATGGGGGAGTTATTAATTTTTTAGTTAATGAAAAGAATATGATATACTAGTGTGTGATTGAAATATTTGTGTTGTATTGGTCATGACAAGAACAAGGTGAGTGGTCCTAAGTATTGATTTAATTTGAAAGAGGGACACATGAAGCATGTTTTAATAAAATTTCATACTCCCTATGTTGATCTCCTATTATAAGAAGGTATGATTCCATATGGAAGTTTGTGGAAGACCCTTTGTCCTTAATGTCAAAAGGGGAGAAAGATAATGAAAGGAGCCTGATCCAATTGGGGGAGTTAAGAGTGACCAAGTTGAAGAATGTTTTACCATAAATGAAAAAGGGGGTGTTTTTTGAGAAGTGTTACCAGTTGTGTAAATTTTTATGTCATTTATTTCAAGGTTGATGTCATTGATGTTAAGTTTGATGTTATTGAAGTCAAGGTGAATTTGGTGAAGATGTATGGTGAGTGGTCTTTGAGAGAATTTGAAGGCAACCAAATGTCTCTCTATTGAGAGAGAATTAGAAGGCAACCTAATAATTCTTCTATTGGTTAATTTAAATATTATTATAGTGGTGTAATATTTTTATCTATCAATATTTTTTGTTTGATAACATTAAACCAAGAATGTTAGAGTACTAGTTCTTGAGAACAAGATGTCTTGAGAAGCCTAATCATAACAAGCATAGTCATATCATGATCATGTGAATGGTGAGAATGAAAAATGTATGTAAAATTATATTAAATTATTGTAGGAGTATATAATGCATGTGATCAAGCTATATAAGCATCAAAGAGTGTTTCAAGACTAGTTTTCAAGCTTCAAGTGCTAAAAAAGCCTAGTCATGGCACTATTCAAAGCTTGTAAAGTCCCAATGAGAAGGTTTGAGCATGGTGTCATAGCGATATGGATGAACATAGGAATAATATGCTTTATAAGGTTTAATAATCATGCATATGAGTCATTGGATCACTCAATAAAGTTTCAAAGTGAGCCTGCATGGGTAAGACCTAAAGTCTAAGTCTGCAACTAAACTAGTTATAGAACCTACCTAACCTAATGAGGTGTCATAAGGTGTTTTTAAGGACTATGAATGATGTAAATTAGTGTTTGAGAATTATATATTTTTTTTAAGTTTGATAATGAGCTAAAAATCACATGTAAAGAGGCATGAGGGTTAGTTTCAAGGCCTACTGTAGTTTGTAGTACAAAGTCTAAGCAAGCAAAGAGAGAGAGAGTATGTCTTAATGGGGTATGAGGTTATATTTACAAGTAAAACATGGAGATGTGAGTGTTTTTATAGGTATTATATTTTTTTTAAATCATTTCCACAAATTTTGAGGCCATGGTTTGTAAGAAAAGGCATGAAGAAAAGTTATGAGGTCTCTTGAGTACACAAAATAAAGGCATGTAAACCCGAGGACTTTAAGGTGTTAATTAGAACATGTAACCTATAAATTATAACTTTATGTGTTAAGTAAATATGGATATGGATCTTATATAAGATATTAAGGCATTATTTTTATAAATGAGGGGCAATCCTTTATGAACAATCGTTAATAATAAAAATAGTGTCAACCCTATTTAAAACCTTAACCATGAATAGATGTGAAATATGTTGATCAAAATAGAAAAAAATAGTTTAAAATTAATATTAAAAATATTTTATAATGTATTAAACTCTCCCAATAACCTCCAGGTGTGATTGGTTTCTCAGGTGTGTGAGTAGACCCTATAAGAAAGTGTTAATTTCATAGACATTTGTTATAGTTATCAGATTTGGCAAATTCAAAGTTAATAAATGGATGAAGGAATTTTTTTTATAATTTATTTTATGTCCATGAATTTTTATGGATAATTTATATCCCTCATGTGTGTTAAAACATTCATTTAAGATAACCTATCACTAATAAAGCCTAATTGTGCAAATAGTGAGAAATCTAGGCAGAAGTAAAAAGATGATTAAGGATGTGTTATCATAGAATAGGGATGAATAAAAGTGCATGGAGACATTTTTAAATAATTTTAAGATTTTTTAATGCTATATATAATTTTTTGAGATCATTTTATATAGCAAAAAGTTGCTCATACGTTGACTTGTCTAGCTTAGTGAGGTCTGTGCGTAGTGAGGTCATGAAATTGGTCTACAAGTTCAATATTTACATTTGAACATGTTATCATTATATTTTAAAATGGTAAAATGATTAAAAATTATAATACACATGCATAATTATTATTTAAAAGTTTTCATATTTGTGGTTGAAGGTCATTGTCACCATGATCATGTTTTAAGGCAAACTAGCAATTTTGGGTAAGTTACAGTAATGAGTTTGAGGCTCTATGCCATAAATGGAATTATATAACGCACATTATATATTTTTTGGGGACATATATGTGATATAATTTATTTTAATAATGTTTTATTTTTATTAAAAGTGATTAAGATGTTGAAGCCAAAATGGCTTGTCAGATTCTGGTTTGACTATGTATACTTAGGTCGAAAGATTGGTCTGCAAGATTAATATTTGAATTAGACATTATGAATTTTTTTTTATTTAAGAGTGTTATATATATTAAAATTATATTTTTAAAGTATAAATTATCATGGAAAGTTTTCCTTCAGGTGTTGAAGATCAAGTTGTTTATGATTGAGTTTTAGAATGTTTTGGCAATTCTAATTATGCTCTTTGCACATAAGTGTTTGAGTCATTTTGCCCTAAGTTATGATGTATACATCATATGTTGATGATTATGATTCATTTATATCATTTATATTTTATTTTTTCCATGTTTTTTTTGAAAAAATATTTGTATGCTTTAGTTGTTCAAGACAGACTTTTTATGTATGAGAAGGCCTAATTGTGAATAGTACAAATGTCTACTTCAAGTGGTGGTTCGAGATAAAATATGTTATGAATCCTAGATGATATTATAAGGGGTATATATAATATGGATATGATATTTTTCTACTATGGGAGGTGTTTTAATATGTTCCAAAGAAGGAAAAGTATAATGTGTCTTAAAGTAGACCTAATAGGATTAGGTCTCCATGAGACCTAAAGATGAAATAAGGCCTAATTAAGGTATGTCAGACCTAAATGGAATAAAAAAATGATTTATTATTTTTTATTATATGTCCTAATATCTATTACATGGCCTACCTAATAAGGTAGGGGTGTTTGTCAGACCAATATGACTAAGTTCTAGAATGTTTTGGCAATTCTAATTATGCTCTTTGCATAGAAGTGTGAGTCATTTTGCCCTAAGTTATGAGGTATAAATCATATTTTGATGATTATTATTCATTTATATAATTTATATGCTATTTTTTCCATGTTTTTAAAAAAAAATTATTTTTATGTTTAGTTGTTCAAGACAGACTTTCTGTGTATGAGAAGGCCTAATTATGAATAGTACAAATGTCTGCTTCAAATGGTGGTTATAGATAAAATATGTTATGAATCCTAGATGATATTAGAAGGGGTCTATCTAAGAGGGATATGATATTTTATTTCTATGTTAGGTGTTTAATTATTTTCCAAGGAAGGAAAAGTATAACGTGTCCTAAAGTAGACCTAATGTGATTAGGTCTCCATGAGACCTAAAGATGAAATAAGGCCTAATTAAGGTATGTCAGACCTAAATGGAATAAAAAAATGTTCTATTATTTTTTATGATATGTCCTAATATCTATTACATGGCCTACATAATAAGGTAGGGGTGTTTTCATAGACCAATAAGGATATGAATAAGAGACTTGTATAAATATAAGGTAGTTTTAGGTGTATTGGTGCAAGGAGAGTGAATGCAAATGAGATAGCACACTTTTGAGAGTAATAAGGCATTGTAGACCATAAGAGGAGTCTATATTAACTATTATGAATATTTTACATATTTATCATGTATGAAAATCAAGGTCACATGACCTAATTAGTCTTGAAGAGACCTAATTGGGGAGGAGGTCTAGAAGGCAATTTAAGAAGGATAAGAGTATGAAGAGCTGAGGAGGTGGTTATCATAATTTGGATGAGAAAAAAGGTTTACTAAATGTTATCAAAGGTTTCATGTGGATTATTTTATGTTGAGTCATGTAGGGGGTTGGTGATTCAATAAATTTGATGTTTGTCTTATATGACTTTAGTCCATTTGTATATATCAATGGTTTTTATTCCCATTTATGTTTTCCCACCTATGTGATGTGTTCTTATGTTTCATGCTTATGTGTATAGATGTTTATACATTTTAGATCTATATGATTGATTTGAATGGTCTATTATTTCTTAAGTGAAATTGATAAGAATGTTTTTGAATACTGATTCATCCCCCCTCTTATTCATTTTTATTACAAAATTTGGTATCAGAGCCTAGTCCTTTGAAGTAGGTATAAAATCTTAAAGGAGATTCTAGAAGCAAGGAGTCAGAAAACTACAGTGGTTTCTCTACCAGTAAATATTTATTATTCAATGGATCTAATTATGCCTTTTGGAACATTAGGATTAAGATATATTTGATCTCTCAAGGTCATGATATTTTTTAGGAAGTTGTGGATGGCTATAGTGTTATTCCTATTCCACCAACTAATGAAATAGGTAATAAGGCTAGTGAAAACAATGCCCAGGCAATGAATTACATTCTTTGTTCCCTATCAAAGGTAGAGATTGTGAAGGTGATGCAATTTGTGTAATACAAAGATATATGGGAAAAATTGAAGACTATATATGAAGTAGACACTAAGGTGAATATGTCGAAGTTGTAGACCCACCAAAAATAGTTTGAAATTTTGAAGATTAGTGAATATGAAATAATTACATCTTACCTATTGAAGGTTGATGAATTTGTCAATGCCATTAGAGGACTAGGAGAAGAAGTGAAAGAATCTATAGTTTTTCAAAATGTATTGAGATATATAACTCGTAATTTTGACTCTAAGGTGTCTAAAATAGAAGAGATGTAATATTTGGACAAGCTAGAGATGGATGGAATTCATATCATATTGAATGTCTATGAGATGAGAAAAAATGAAGTGAGTCCTCCCAAAAAGGAACCAACATTCAAAAATAAGAAGAAATCAAAATACAATAAGGTCAAGAATGAGGTATGTTCATATGTTGATGATTATGAGGTCACAGCCATCTTTTCTAGGAAATTGAGGTTTGGATATAGTAAGTACAAGATAAAATTGCCTTTCAAATGCTTTAACTATGGTAAGATTGGTCACTTTGCATCTAAGTATCCTAACAAGGATAAGGATGAGGATCATGAATAACATGATGAACATCATGGAGATGATAGGAAGATCTATAAAATTGATAAGGACAACTAATATTTTAGGAAGTATGAAGGTAAGAAAGGGTCATTAAAGAGCAAGAGAAATTTATACACCAAAGAAGATAGTAAATCATTCGATGTAAGTCACATAATTACATTTGATAGTGATGATGGTAGTAATGAACATAGATATGAAAATAACGGAACCTTAGTCATGGATATAGAAACAAATAAAGAGGGTTTATAAAATTAGAAAGGCCTTGTGGTTGATGTAGAGTCAGATGAGGAAGAATTCATATTAAACCTTGAGGCAGAATTAGTGAGTGTTATAGAGGAGTTGAATTTTCAAAGAAGAAAGAATCACAAAATAAGATCATTAGTTAAATATTATGAGGAGCATATTATATTTTTTTAGGAAAGAATGAGTAACACTTCCAAGGATTATGATGAGATAATCAATCAAATTAAATCACAAATAGAGATAGTAAATGCAAGCCTAAATACTAAAGAGGAAGAATACACTAGGTATGAAACTGAAGTAGAATCCATGAAAGCTATGTTGGATCAAACATCTAGAAAATTGAAGACCTTTGTGAAGTTTCAAAAAAGTACTAATTCTCTAGATAGTATTTTAAGTATTAAAATTTTTTCAAGTGATAAGATAGGTCTTGGTTTCAAAGAAGACAAAAAAGAGGTAGCTGAAGTCAAGGAGAAGGCTATTTGAAGATAAAAAGGTCAACATGAAAATACCTATCAAATAGCCTAAATCTATGAGGTGTGATATTTAATTTAATGTTATTGTTTTGTATGTAATTAGTTTGGTCATAGATCAAGAGAGTGCAGAAGACTCTCCAAGAATGAGAACTCATGGGACTATGGAAGAAGTCACATTTCACATTAGTCAAGAGGTATGTATGAGATTTTATGCTACAATTGTCATAGTGTAGGACACATTGAAATATTATTCCCTAATAGAGTTATAAGGTCATAAAGTCAAAATAAGAGGTTTGAATCCCATAGAGTGTAAGAGAGAAGTCAAATGAGTGTGTGGAAACCAAATACATTAAAGGTTAGTCATGATCGGTCTACAAGCTCAAATGGAATGTTTACTATGATAGATCATACTTCTAATGTGAAATCAAGTTAGTAATGTTTATTATAATCCCATATTGATGATCAAATTGTTGATATAGAGGTCAATCCTATAGTTCCATTCAAGTCTAAATGGATACTTAAGGATATTCAACCTTGTGAGAATAGGGAGATCTAGGAATCTTCTAAACTTGTGTTATTTTAGTGCTATATGGAAAGAGGTGACTTCATTAGGCTTCATGGATGCTTGTTGTGAGGAGGTTGTTGAAAATAATAGAAGATCTTAGGTTATGAAGATAAAAGGGGGAGTCCCTAAGTCTTTAGGTGATGACAAGAATATTATGGCCTAGTGTGTGATCAAAAGATTTCTGTCATATCAGTCATGATAATAATAAGGTGAGTGGTTTTGAGTTCTAAGTTCATTTGAAGGAGGGATGAATGAATCATATTTATTTAATGTTTAATACTCTATGTGTTGAGATCTTATTTTAATAAGGTGTGTTTCAATATGGAATTTTGATGAATACCCTTTGTCATTAATGTCAAAGGAGGATAAACTTCATGAAAGGAGACTGATTAGACTATGGGAGTTGAGAGTGATCAGGATGAAGAATGTTTTGCCATCAAAGACAAAGGGGGAGTTTATTGAGAAGTTTTATTGATGTCATTAATTTCAAGGTTGTAATTTATGTCAATGTTGATAGTATTGAAGTCAATGTGCATCTGATGCAGATGTATGGTGAGTGATCTTTGAGAGAATTTGAAGGCAACCTAATGTCTCTCTATTAAGAGAGAATTTTTAGGAAACCTAATGATTATTCTATTATTTGATATCAATATTGTTTTAGTGGTATAAGAGTGATATATTTTGAGTGTTATTATTTGATAAGATTGAATCAAACATGTTTGAGTACTAGTTCTTGAGAACAAGATGTCTTAAGAAGCCTAGTCATAATAAGCATAGTCATATCATGATTATGTGCATGGTGAGCATGAAAAAGGCATGTAAAGTTATATTACATTGTTTGAAGAGAATTTGGGTAATGTGAAAAATATTTATAATCATTAAAGAGTGTTTCAAGAGTAGTTTTTAAGCTTTAAATGCTTAAAAGTCCTAGTCATGGCACTAGTTGTAGCTTATAAATTCCCAATGAGAAGGTTTAAGCATGGTATCATAGTGAGATGGATGAAATAAGGCATAAGAGGATTTATAATTTTGTTTAATAATACATATGAGGCATTAGATCAATTATGATATTTTTAAAGTGAGCCTACAAGGGTAATACTTGAAGTCCAAGTCATCAACTAGACTAGTTTTAAACCCTACCTAACCTAATAAGGTGTTGCCAAGTCCTATAAATGATGTAAAATAGTTTTGGAGAAATATAGAGGTTGTTTGAGTTTTATAAATAGGTATATAGCACATGGAAAGAGGAATTAAGGTTATTTTCAAGGCCTAATGTGGTTTAGAGGTCAAAGTCTAAGCAAGAAAAGAGAGAGAGTATGGGCTAATGGGGTATGAGGTTCTATTTCCAAGGAAAGAATGGATATGTGAGTGTTTTCAAAGGTATTATATGTTGTTTAAATAATTTTCACAAATTTTTAGGTCATGGTTTACAAGGGAAGGCATGAAAAATGATTTTGAGGTCTCCTAAGTACATATAATGAAGGCATGCAAAATAAAGAAGGAATTTCAGGTGTTCATTGGCATGTGTAACCTCTGCATGGGAACCTAAGATGTTGAGGAGAGATGGGTAAGGGTGATATATATGATATTTAAGAATTACTTTTGGAAATTATGGGCATTCCTTTATGAATAATCATTAACACCAAAAACAATGTCAACCCTCTCTAAAACCCTAACAATGACCCGATGTGAAAGATGATAAAAATAGCCTAGAATGGTCTAAAATGACTATATAAACTATTATATCATGTATTCAACTCTCCAAGGCACATCCATTTGTGATTGGTTTGTAAAGTGTGTGAGTAGACTCTAAAGGAAATTGCTAGTTTCTCAGAAATTTATTGTTAAATACTTCTAATACATGTTCATATTGGATAGAAGTTTTGGAGATCATTGTATATAGTAAAAATTTACTCACAAGTTGACATGTCTATCTAAATAATTCATGTGTCTAGTAAGGTCATGATATTGGTCTACAAGACAAATATTACCATTTGAAAATGTTATCCTTATATCTAAAAATTATCTATAGGAACATCCACATACATTAGGAGTCTTTAAAAGTGGTCATAAAGGTTGTTGAAGGTCATTATCACTATGAATATGTTTTAAGGCAAATTAGAAGTTCTAGGTAAACAAGTTACAATAATGAGTTTGAGTCTCTATGCCATAAATGGAAATATATAATATAGATAATTATGTTATATGGGACCTATATATGATATAAATGATTTTAATAAGGTTTTATTGTCAGTAAAAGTGATTAAAATGTTGAAGTCAAAATGGCTTGGTAGATTCTCAATTGACTATGTATACTTAGGTTAAAAGACTAGTCTACAAGAAAAATATTTGACACTATACATTATGAATTTTATATTTAATATTGGTCTATAGATGTCAAAGTATCTTTTGAGATTATTAGTTATCATGAGAAGTGTCTCCCTTAAGTGTTAAATATCAAGTTGTTCATGACTATGTTTTAGAATGTTATGGTAGTTTTGAGTGGCCTATTTGTAGAGAAATGTTTGAGTCCTTTTGCACTAAGTTATGGAGTCTAAAGAATATGGTGATGAATTTGAGGTCATTTATCTTATTTATATGTGACTTTTTTTCATTGTTTTTTGTAAAAAAAGTTTTTATGATTTAGTTGTTCAAGATAGACTTTTTGTGTATGAGAAGGCCTAATTATGAATAGTAAAAATGTGTGATTCAAGTGGTGGTTGGAGCTAAAATGTGTTATGGAGACTAGATGATCCTATCAAGGGTATATATAAGTTGGATATGATATTTTAATATGGTGTGAGGCTTTTGAGTATGTTCCAAAGAAGGAAAAGTGTAATGTGTCCTAAAGCAGACCTAATGGTATTAGGTATTCATGAGACCTGAAGATGAAATAAGGCATAATTAAGGTATGTCAGAGATAAAGGGACTAAAAGGATGTTTTATTAATTTTTATGAGATGTAATAATATATATTCCATGGCCAACCTAATAATGTTAGTATGTTTGGGTGACCAAGAAGGATATGAATAAGAGACTTGTATAAATACAAGGAAGTTTTAGGCCTATTGGTGCGAAGAGAGTGAATGACAATGAGATAGCACATTGTTGAGTAGAATAAGGTCTTATAGAATGGTATAGAAGTGTATATGAAATGTGATTAATATTTGATAGAGGTTCTATGCATTAAAATCAAGGTCATATGACCTAATCAATTTTGAAGAGACCTAATTGAATGAGGAGGTCTAGAAGGTAGTTTGACAAGGCTAAGAGTGTCAAGAGATGAAGATGTAATTATCATCATTTTGTTTGAAAATAATGTGTCCTAGATGTGATCAAAGGTTTTAGGTGTCTGAGTTGGTGTTGAGTCATCTAGGGGTTTGGTGCCTCCTTGGAATTTGGTACTTGCTAAAGCCTAGTTGAGTGGATGCTTTACTAGTTGGGGTTTGTGCTCAATGTGGATTTGTTGCTTCAATAAATTTCATGTTTTTATTATATTAGTTTAGTAAATTTACATATATCAATGGGTTTTCTTCCCCTTCAGGGTTTCCCACAAATGTGATGTGTTCTTATTTTTCATGCTTACGTGGATAGATATTTATGCATGTTAGATGTATATGCTTATTTTTAATGGTATATGATTGCTTAAGTGAAATTGATAAGAATTTTTTTGACTACTAATCCACCCCCCATATCAATAATTTTTATTCCAAAATTTGGTATTAGAGCTTGGTCCTTTGATGTAGGACTAAAAGCCTAATGGAGATCCTAGAAGTAAGGATGGCTAGCTAGCAATATTAAGGTGGTTTCTCCACTAGTAAGGCTCTATTATTCAATGGATATAATTATTCATTTTGGAACATCTTGATGAAGATATATTTTATGTCTTAGGTTCATGATATTTGGCAATTAGTTGCACAAGGATATAGTGCTCCTCCTATTCCACCAATTGATGCAACAAGTAATAAGGCTAGTGAAAACAACTATAAGGCAATGAATGTCATTTGTCATGGCCTATCAAAGGTAGAGCTTATGAATCTGATGCACTATGTATCAACCAAAGAGATATGGGACACATTGAATACTATATATGAAGGAGACACCAAGGTGAAGATGTCCAAGTTATAGACCCACTGGAGATAGTTTAAAATTCTAAAGATGATTAAAGATGAAACAATTACATCTTACCTATTGAAGGCTAATAAAGTTTTTAATGTCATTAGAGGATTAGGAGAAGAAGTGAAAGAATATATAGTTGTTCAAAAGGTATTGAGATACCTAACCCCTAAGTTTAACTCTAAGGTGTTAGTAGTAGAAGAGATGCAAGATTTGGAAAAGCTAGATATGGATGGGATTAATAGCATCTTGAATACCTATGAGATGATAAAAAATGAAGGAATGCCTCCCAAAAAGGAAGAAACATTCAATGCATAGAATATGTCAAAATCCAATAATGAAAATGATGAGATATGTTCAGATGTTGATGATGATGAACTCATAGCTATGATTGATAAGAAACTAAGGTTTGGATCTTATAATTACAAGGTAAGGTTACCCTTCAAATATTTCAATTATGGTAATATTGGTCACTTTGCATCAAAGTGTCCTAACAAGGATAAGTTTGAGCATGATGAACATCATGGAGATGATAGGAAGATATATAATCCTAACAAGAATGAGAAATATATTAGGAAGTATGAAGGTAAGAAAGGGTCATTAAAGAACAAGAGAAGTTTATACACCAAAGAAGATAATAAATCATCTGATGTAAGTGACACAAGTACATGTGATAGTGATGATAGCAATAATGACCCTGAACATGACAATAATGAAACCTTATTCATTTCCATATAAATAGAAAATGAGGGTTATTTAAATGGGAATGTCCTTATGGTTGATAAAGAATTAGATGAAGAAGAAGCTGAAGTAAACCTTGAGGTAGAATTGGTGAGTGATCTAGAGGAGTTGAAGTTTCAAAGAAGAAAAAATCACAAACTAATATCATTAGAAGAAGATTATGATGAGAAGATTGGATTATTTGAGGAGAAACTGAGTAACACTTCCAAAGAGTATTATGAGATCATTAATCAAATTGAATCATATATGGAGATAGTCAATGCAGTCCTAAAGGCTAATGAGGAAGAATGCACTAGGTATGAAACTATAGTATAATCCCTAAAAGATGAGTTGGATCAAACATCTAGAAATTTGAAGACCTTTATGAAGTTTGAAAAGATTATTGATGCTCTAGATAGTATCTTGAGTAGTCAAAAGTATGTAAGTGATAAAATATGTCTTGGTTTCAAAGAAGACCAAAAGGAGGTGGCTAAATTCAAGGAGAATGATATTGAAGACAATAAGGTTAACATGAAAATACCTATCAAATAGCCTAATGCTATCACACATAATTTTTCATTCAAAGGTTACTATTTTGTATACAATTAATTTGGTCATAGGGCAAGAGAGTGTAAAAGACCCTTCAAGAATGCATATTCATGGGACTATGGAAGGAGTCATAATTCACATTAGTTAAGAGGTATGTATGAGGTTGTTTTTTATAGTTATCATAATGTAGGGCACATTTAAATATTATACCCTAATATAGTTATAAGGTCATCAAGTCAAAATAAGAGGTTTGAATCCCCTAGAGTTTAAGAGAGAAGGCAAATGAATGTGTAGAAACCAAAGACAATAAAGGTTAATCATGATTAGTATACAAGCTCAAATGGAATATTTGACATGGTAGAGCATTCTTTAGATGAGAAATCAAGTTAATAATGTCTATTATTATCTCATATTGATTATTAAATGGTTGACATAGAGGTCAAGCCTATAATGTCAATCAAGTCTAAATGGATACTAAAGGATATTCAGTCTTGGGAGAGAATGAAGATATGGGGATATCATAAACTTGTGTTGTTTTAGTGCTCTATGGAAAGATGTGACTTTATTAGGATTCATAGAGACAATATTCATTTAGTAGAAGCATGATAAATGTTTGGTTTGAGGAGGATCTATTCAAGTTGTTCAAAAGCATATAATAGCTCAAATTTTGAAGACAAAGGTGGAGTCCCTAATTATTTAGTTGATGACAAGAATATGATGGCCTAGTGTGTGATAAAAATATTTGTGTCATATCAATCATGATAAGAACAAGGTGAGTGGTCTTGAGTTATGAGTTCATTTGAAGGAGGGATATATGAATCATGTTTCTAAAATGTTTCATACTCTTTATATTGATCTCATATTGTAATAAGGTGTGGTTTTAGATGGAATTTTGTGGAAGACACATTGTATTTAATGCCAAAGGTAGATAAAGTTCATGAAAGGAGACTGACCAGATTGGGAGAGTTGAGAGTGACCAAGTTGAATAATGTTTTACCATGAATGAAAAAGGTGGATTTTGTTGAGAAGTGTTGTCATTGATGTCATTGATGTCATTGGAGTCAAGGTGCATATGGTGAAGATGTATGGTGAGTGGTCTTTGATAGAATACTTTTTATGACTTCTGACATATCTAAATAATTCTCAAGTAAAAATATCACAAGTTCCAATGTTAAATATTGGTATTATAGAATAATATTTTTTATTTAGTATACATATTAAAACCTAAACTAGTCAACCCATTTTTAATTTACCATTTCAATCACTTTCACTAATTTCCAAGCATGAATAGGACATTCATTTCCTAAGCAATGGCATCATATGCATTGGATGCTTTAGTTGAGGGAAGAAAGCCTCCAACTCATCACTACAAATTGCTTATCTATATCTACCAGTTTACCATAAATAAAATCATGGTGATAACAACTTTAAACGCCTATGTAAACACTTTAATAGACTTATAATGCATGTGGATAATCTTAAAATATCATTAGACCAATCTCAAATATATAGATAACATGGTCATATGGAAATATCGCTCTTTAAAACAAATATTGTTGGAAGTAAAAATACTGAGGAAGGGGTGTGAATTTTTTTTATTAAAATATTTCTCTAAATTCACTTAATATTCATGAAGCATTCATTCAATTATATACATCAAATAAGGCATATACAAATATCTATGAAATAAAATAATATAAGGACATGAGATATATATGGGAAACCCTCTAGGTGAATAAAAACCACTAATGAAAAACTTGTAAAATATCCTATAATAAATGAATCAACATTTTAGTGAGGCACCAACTACATAAGGAGAACCAACCCCTCACTTAGTTAAGCACCAACTCAACTAGTGCATTTAGCAAACTCAAACTTTTAAGGAGGATCTAACCCCACAAGAAGCCAAGAAAAAAATTATATACCTTGAATCTTAGATCACCCTTGGACACCTATTTATTACTCAACTGATGATGGTCTCCTTTTTTTTCTCTTCTCATACTTCTTTCTCACTCAAACAACCTATTAGGCCTTCTTTCTCAATTAGCCCTCTCCTTGGCAAAATTAGGTAAAATGACCTTGATAAACACCTATAGAAACATATTTATATACTCATAGAATATTAATATAATATATATTATTATTTTAAATTCCTTAAACTATTATGAAAAACACTGTATCCTTCACTTACTAGCTCGATTCTCTAACTAGTCAAAATAGGCTTATTAGGCCTTCACTTTATACATGATTATTTATCATACCCATATTGGTCAGATAAGGACCTAAACATAATTTTATTATGATTTTAATATATAATTACACACGTTTCAAAATTTAAGTAAACATTTAATGGTGAAAACCACCATTAGGCCTAATAGAGACCTAATGCAATTAGCCCTTCCCTAAGCACACATTTCACTTAGACCTACTTATAAAAACATGAGCCTCCATAAATATATGAAAAAATTTATATGTAACTTTTATATAACCCTCATAATATATCCTTTGGTTCCCAACACCATTTTATTTATTTCACACATTGAGCCATCCAATTAGGTCTAGTTACCTTTAGGCCTTCTCATTGCCAAAAAAGTTTATCTTGAAAACTTTAACCACATACATAACTTTGAAACATAACCTACACATAAAATAATATTAATAGGATATTTATGACTTAAAATAACTACCTATATTATTTTTTCTTCACCACATAGTCCAAAAACCCTCAAGAACACTTTTGCAAATGGCTTACTCAAAACCACCAAACACTGTCAACAAACAGTCAAAAACATTTGACTCTCCATACTTAAACATGGAATTAAAATGAATTAAATTAAATTAAAATGATAATATTATTCCTTTATAACACCTTAAATATCATTATATCCTTCATATTATTTAAAAATTATTTATAAACATCATTTTCACATACACACAAAAAGTTGGCTTTAACATCAAAAACACTGTCAAGAAAATCAATTCGTACAACATATATGGGAAAAATTATATGATATTAAAATTTTTTTTTTGGTTAAAATTTAGAATAATTATATCATATATATATATATATATATATATATATATATATATATATATAATATTCATAAATAAATATTATTCTTATAGACCAATCTCATTACTTCACTTTACATAGGATTCACTCTGTTAGATAGACCAGTTTGATGAAAACTTTATGCTTAGGTCCATAATAAAAAAATATAGACAAAGGGGATATTATGAATAGGTATTTAATAATTATAAAATTAATTATGATCCATACATATTCCTCTACAACCAATCCCTAATCTCATTCTCATTCTCACCTAGTTTTCTCACTGTTTTACTCATTGGGCCTGTTTAATGATAGGCCAACTTCCATGATCAGTTTAGCACATTTTTTGTCTATAAAATAATAAAAAAATTTAATGGGAATAAAATATAAATCTTACACATCATCCTCCATCCATTTTCATTCTTTGACCTGGTCAACCCTGCCTGTAGCATCAAATTCTTTAAAAATAAGGGGTTTCTTGTAGCTTCTACTTATTATCATGACAAAATAAACCACCTGGAGAAACCTTAAAGAGTATTTTACATTTTCCAAACATTAAAATAGGTAAATATTACTATAATTATATATAACCTATTATATCTTTCTTATTGGGTCATTATAAGGGTTTTGAGAGGGTTTTGACTAATTTCACTTCTTAGCAATCATTCATAAAGGATTTACCCTCATATTCAAAACCAATGCCTATAAAGTCAATATAGGGACCTTAAAAAAATTATATGAATTGATCAATATCTCATGAAAAGGTCTCACATGCCAATGAGTACAAGAAATCTCATCTCGGGTCTGTAACACCCCATTTTGTGCACACAAGAAACCTTATCATAGGTTTTCATGGTTTATCCTTTAGTGATTCACTTAAAACTTTTTCCACACACTTAAAATGACCTATAAAACCTATTTAAATTATTTTAAGAACTCTACCACCTTTATAAATGATCTTGACCCCTCATTAGGCCACTATAGGTTACTTTGCATACTAGGCCTTATACTTCCAATCATACTTAGACTATGATCATGCCTTAAAACCTCTTAAATTGTATTTAAAAATGCATACACATGTCATGTGATCTCATATATTGATAATATACTTCCAAAATTTCACATGCAGGTCTCTAATGGCTCATCACATCATGCTCCTAGACTTATGCCATTTTAATAGGTCTTTTAAGTAAAGGTTAAGCCTCAAAATTAGACCTTAAAACTCATAAATAAGATTATTTGTCCTTTTTATCATAATTAAAATAGCTTAGGACATTTTATCATGCATATACTAACCCAAATCACAAAGCTTTACCATTCTTTATTCATACATCTTCTTCACAAAGCTAGATAGGCTACCCAAGATACCTAGTACTCAAAGTTTGGACACAAAACATATCTCTCTCAATGGTGTCATTATTCAAACATGATTCTCTAAAGGCAAGGATACTCTCCATATAATTTATGATCAATATCACATTTCAACCTTGTGCTAATATCTTATATAAAATACAAGGACTTGTTGACCCATGTGCTTACCTTGTATACTCTTTAGTACTTAAAGCTCAATCAAGATGCTTCCCTTATATCTTGAACATGATCTTGATATTTCATCAAACCTCAAAAATAATATCAGGTTGCCTTCAAATTTTAATCAATAGATAAACAAAACTTTTTTAACACACCACTTCATGAAGCATGACACTAATTCTGACTTTTGACATGGACATTCAACTTAACTTTGAGATCAATGGAAATATTAATGCCTTAATACCAACATTAGGAACACACCTAAAAACTCTCTCCCTTTATCATTAATGACAAGCACTATTAATCATAGTAGATCATTCTCTTTCCTTTAAGATGGATCTTATTCAATACTTTATCTTTGAAATAGAAACTTTCTCCCCCTTTGACATTAATGACAAAGGTTCATCTTCTTGGTATCTATTTGATCCTTGGAACTAGGGAAACATAACTTTTCTTTCAGAAAAACTCATCAATCCTTTCTATCAAAAACTTTAGTACTGACAAGGCTCACATACCTACTCATGAGACATGATTTACTCCCTTTGTCTCCACAAAAATTCAAAACATTTTCAAAATTGTGACTTGTTTTGATCAAGTCATTATACAAACTTTTTGTGACTTGTCTCTTGTGATCACACCTATATTAGACTAATTTGACTGAAACTATAATCTAAAGGTCTCCTAAGACCAAAAAACTACACCTATGACCAAGCATCCTTCATGATTATTTAATTATATCTAAGATCCTCCATGAATTGTAATGGAGTCACCTCTACTCTAGAGAACTAGAAAAAAAAATCAAGAGATTCCTAGATCCTTTTATAATTGATTTGTCCTTCTAGCTTAACCTCCTCAATATTTGTTTGAGTAAAATTTTGGCTTGTTCTATTTTTATTAAATTCTTAATTAAAAAATTGAGTTGATATATAAAATTCTTGGCACTCCTTTGCATTTTGATTTTGGTCTATGATGGTAAATAGTCCACTTAGACTTGTAGACTAGTTATCAACCTTAGCTACCTTAGGTTTCCACTAACTATTTTTTCTTCTTTCTTGTGTTTTAAAAGCCTCAAATTTCTTATCTTATTTTGATAATTCATTTTTATAATACTTTTCAATATGACCAATATTATGAAAATTGGAACATATTATCCCTCTAGATGGAAACATACCATTACCCATACATCTTGGCTGATGGTTCTCCTCATAGCTCCATGAAAACTCATTCTTGAAGGGCCTTATCTAATGGTTTACTTTATGACCAAATTGGTTACATGAATAATAATATCCATTGAAAGGATTAACATACCTTATGTTATTATATTTACTTATAGTATTGACCTTTGTTCTATCAACACCTTCATTATTTGGTTGATCTTTGACATTTTGGATCACATTAGTGTCCTCTTAATCTCCAATAAATCCAAGGCAAGTTTTTTCATAAGTAGCCTTTTGACTACTTAGAATATTATCTAGATCATTGATACTATTTTTAAACCTTAAAAAGGATATGAACTTATTTTATGCTTGTTTTAATTCATCTCTCAAGGATTTCACTTCAGCTGCATACCTTGCACATTATTCTTTTTTTGCTTCTAGGCCTATAGTGACAATGTCAAGTTGACTCTCCACCTGTTTGACTATTTACTCTTATTATTTGGTGTTATTTCTTAATCTAGCTTCAAACAAGTTGATTTACTCTTCTTAATATTTTATAAGAGATCTCATCACCTTATTATTCTACTTTACTACCTTCAATTCTTCTAGAGTATTCATCAACTTATCCTCAAGATCCACCTCATCTTCTTCTTCATCTGAATCACCAACATCACCTCTAGTCCATATGGATTCTTCTAGATTTGATCATATTATTTCTTCAGCCATGAATATAACCTCATTGACATTAGGACCATCACCTTTATGATCACTCTTTGGATCACTTCTCTCACCTCATTAGATGAACTACAATCTTCCTTGGTGTAAAGATTCCTTTTATTTTAGAAGAAACTCTTCTTGTTGTCATATCTTCTAAAGTTTTTATTATTCTTATCATATTTATAATAATTTTTATCATCATCATGATCTACATCATCTTTTATCTTATACTTATGATGATATTTGTTGGCAAAGTGTTCAATCTCACCACAATTGAAGCATTTAAAAGGTATATTGCCCTTGTATTTGTGTGAACCTATCTTCAATTTCCTTGCAAACATAACTATCAACTCATCATCAATATCAGACTCATCATTATATTTGAATTTATTACCTTATGAATTCTTCTCTTTTATCTTCTTTTTTTCCTTGAATGCATATTCCTTCTTTGTAAGTCTTCCTTTACTTATCATTATTTCATAGGTTGTTAGGGTTCCATGAAGTCCATCCATCTCTAGCTTGACTAGATCTACATTTATTTAATGGCACATACCTTGGAATAAAATTTTGGAGTTAGAGACCTTAAAACCTTTTGAACAATAGTAGTCTCTTTCAATTATTCTCCTATAACTCTTATGATGTTGACCACCTCATCAACCCTCAACAATTAGGCTACAATGGTCTCATCCTCAGTCATTTTTAAACTTTCAAATTAACTTTTATGGGTTTGAAAATTGGTCAATTTGACCTTAGAATCTCACTCATGAATATTTTTCAACTAATCCCACATTTATTTGTAAGATATATAGTACATTACCTTCATATTTTTTTCCTTTGATCGATCATACATAATACCATTCATTGCTTTTGAGTTATTATCTTTAGCCTTCTTACCTATTATATCCATATGAAGAATAAGGGGTGTAGTTTATTCAGATAAAAATTATTACCAAACATCATGAACTTGAGACATTAGATATGTCATCCTAATACTCCTAAAGTCATAATTAGATCCATTGAATAATGGAGCTTTGTTTGTATAAAAACCATCTTGTACTTGACTAGCCATCTTAACTTGTTTAGAGTCACCTTTAGGTTGTAAGACCTCCTTCAAAGGACCTACTCTGATACTAAATATTGGAAGTACAACTAATGATTTAGGGGGTGAATTAATTTTATTAAAATAGTCATCTATTTCACTTAATATTCATGAAGCATTTATTCACTTATATATCAAATAAGGCATACACAAGCATATATGAAAGCAAGAAATATAAGGACATAAGATATATGTGGGAAAACCTCTAGGGAAATAAAAACCACTAATTCATAACTTGGACTAATATCCTATAATCAATGAATGAAATTTTGAACTAGACTCCAAGCCAGTCACCAACCTTAAAAATACCTTTCAATAAGAGTAACTCATTCAAAACATGTCCTAAGGAGATAATGATTAAATTAAAAAATTATGAATATTTTACAAGGTGAATTTGGTGTGAGATGAAATGATAAATTAATTTAAATACCCCTAAATATGAATAAAATTTCCTTATAATTTAGGTTTTGCTCCAAAAATTGACCCAAGAGAACACTCACAAAGATAGTGAAGGAAACATGGATTTATGATATAAATTAATTCCTAAAAGGAGTTATAAAATGAGAATAATATTAAAATGAGACTTATAACCCATAAAATCATCCCTTACAACCAATTTTCTCCATCATTTCTTGAGCTTGAGAAACAGGTCCAAGAACAAACCCCTCTCAAATGCATAAGCTATAGTGACTTTCTTTCACTCTTAGAAATTATTAATAAATATGAGGATAAAAATACATTAAAATCTTACACTAATTTAAATATTACTCATACATATAACAATTTCCAAATTTTGTATCCTAACTCTCTCTCCTCTTTCCATATTGAGCATTTGAAAACTGCCTCTTTCGGGTTGCCAAGAAGGTCAATATTAGAGAAAAGTTGGTTTTTGAAAAATTTTAACCTAAAACTTCCTAAAAACCACTGATATGACCCTGTAAGGACCCAATTAATCCTATATGAATATTTTCTCACAAAAATCCTTTAAAAACCAAAATAAATGCCTCAAACAGGCCTATTTTTACACCAAAAAGGATATTTTCACCAAGGATCTCTAATTAAAATGGTATTAAATGTATTAATAAGTATTTTAAATGTATGATGAGGTGAATGAAGATTTAATAAATCTAATTCTTGATCAGATACCATCAAAACTTCTTTGGAGAGCACAAAAATGGTTAGAATTGCATAGAAATGAGTCATGAAGTTAGTCTAGAATGTAATCAACTTGATTATTCATATGTTAGGCATGTAATTACCTTGATGCATGATATTATTCTCATAATTACACTTAAGACTCTCCTTAACATTGAAAATGGCTCAGAAAGGTCAAGAAATGACTAGACAACACAAGACAAATGAAGGGCAAGACCTCAACTCACCTAAAAACCTTAAGACTTGCCAATCATGGCTTATAATAAGAATTTTAAGGAAATTTCAAGACTAACTTACTAAATTACAAGATCAATTGGCATGATATGAAATTTTTTGAATGGCAAGGGTGACAATTTAACCTATGAGGTGAAAATTATCAGTGTGTCTTCCATATGAGTATCAACTACCTATTCTATAGGAAGTTACATCATGATTACTAGATGCATCAAAGTTATTAGTTATAACTTAGATTAGAGTTCCTATTGATGCACCGTATCTTTTAGTAAAGTCACTAGTGTAGGTGAGGTCTACTCCTAAAACATTAAAACATAAACTTCCTCTCCCATAAAGAAAATTATTAGATATATCCTTAGGTCAGATTTGTGTTATAGATTATAAAGGGCTTCCCTCTACTCACTTTCTATTGATATCAATATTATTGAGTTCTCAAGGTTATTACCATAGGGTAGTTATTCCACCAATAGTATTTTCTACTAAATGGGTTCTTAAGACCCATATATTTCATAAGACACCACAATCAGTGCCATATATTCCTAACACCAATACACAGTTAGATATATATACAAATAACTTAGTACAAAATATTATGGGACCAAAATTGACCTTTGACACAAAGTTCATGAACACAACTTCTTTATTTGATATAGGCCATAATGATAGTGAGTCTCCCATAATACTCATAAGTTAGTATTATGTATCTCTTCTTGTGCATACTTTCCCTCTCTTTTGCTCCTTGTACATAGTTTATTTTCATGTTACTTATACATTACTTATATCTAAAAAATATAATATTTCAAAAATAGAATTAAAAAAAAAACATTCAAATATTACTCAGTAAACATAAAATTATAAATTGTATACATTGTTGTTTTTACATTTATTATTTTTTCTAGACACTACATATGTTATCTATCTTAGTATAGTTGGTTTTATCATACATACATGCTTCACTTATTTTTGTTGATTATTTTTAAATTTCTTATAAGACTTAGGTCCACTACCCCAATCTAGACTTGTTATTACCTACCCACTAGAGGAATATACACTAATACATGGGTCTTCACTTTACACATTCACCAACTTGGGGGCATCCTATACATAATTTTGATTACTAAGTTCTTTATTTATATACTCTACATGCCAAATTTAGATTTTTTATATCCTTCTATAATCTACTACTACTTTAAATTAATAATATGTATATCCTAGATTTTACATAGATTATTACTACATATTCATTCATACTTTCATTTTTAGCTTTCCTAGTTTATATTTGATTGTATATATATTCTTCTTCTATTCGAAGGCATTTGAATATGTCATTATTATTTAGCTCTATTCCACTTCCATTCATAGTATGTATGTTTTGGGCATGGGCCCATGTCTTTATGTGCACCTTTATTGATTATGTATACAAAAATTTTAACATGTCCTTACATTTGACTCAAAGCCAACTGTACTTTTGTTTGTGTATGTGGACATTTGAACATGTCCTTGAATGTCTTATTTTTCTCAAATTTAGTGGCATGTGCCCATGTCCCTTATATTATGGCTCCTTAACTTACTATGTGTGTCTCATGTATTTTGTATGTATTATTTCTTGTATGTATCATGGCCATGACAATTATCTTGGCTTGTTACACACACCATTTTTTTATGCCATGAAGGACCTCATGCATATACCCTTCCCACTTGTGTGTTGTGATAGACATCATGCCCCATACCCCTAAGTGGTTACCAAGCTTTACTCAAATTTGTTATTTCATATATTTATTACATCTATACTAACACCCTTGTGAATGATATACATGACATACATCTTACATTACATAGTTATTAACAAATCATCATACATTATAATGTTGTACATGCACATTATATTAGATCATTATGTAGTTATCATAAATGCTTCAACTAACACACATTTTTTAGAGATTTTTATTTTGAGGGTAGTTTTTACATAGGTTTAAAAACTCCCCTCAAAATAAGGTAAATTTATATGGGTGTGTCATAGAGATAAAGCTCATATATTTCACTTATAGTATATGTTTTAGCACACAGACTCAGTTATAGAAAATCAGACTTAAGTAAACACAGTGGGAAAATAGTGACCTAAAAAGCAATACAGTTGTAAAAAAATTAAAATATAAGGACACTAGCACCCAAATTTGGACACTATAGCCACATTTTCAATAATGGTGCTACTATCTAAGACAAGGTACTATTATTTAGTAGCCTCAATTTCAGAAAAACATAGATTGGCTAGAATAGTAAAGTAGGTAAAATACATGTGTGCACAAATTTAGTTATATATTTATTATTTATACTTAGTTTTTCTTAGATGCATACTAGTTTATCTTAGATTCATATAAGTTTACTTATATTTGGGACATCATGAATGACATGACCATTCCCATATTTAGTTTAGATACCCAAATATCATTTATTACAACTCAGTCTAAAATCCATATGCTTAGATATCAAATTTAGGGGCATGTGAGTGACACATTATTTTTGTATGCTCACTTTCACACCACTTGATCAGATATAATGAAAAATTACATGTAATTCTCTACACTATATACATCTGACATCACATTCCAAGTTTCACACCAAATTTCATGCCTTACTCCATATGTAGTGGTTGGCAGTCCCAAGTGGCATGGAGTTGCCTAATATACTTGAGTGGCTATGAGTTGACATAAATAGTTATATATACCAAGTTAGACACATATAATACTTAATTCATTTCAATTTTATATGGATCTACTACACATGTGTGGGAAATGATGGAGTCATATCATGCAGTTCAATTTTAGATGCATATACTACACATGGGTGGGAAATTATGGAGTCCTAGACTAATTGATTTCTTGAGCCACCTAAATGAGAGGGTTATAAACACCATTAGTCCTATCAAAGGTATTCATAGGTCATGATCCACCAATTACGGGTGGGAAATGATGGAGTCAAAACTAGAATAAGTTCTTGAGCCAACTACATAGGATGATTGAGCAATCTATCAGCTCATTCAAGGTTTTCATCAATTGATCACTATATACATGCACACACAGAGGTTGTCACCAATTTTATGCATTTTTTTCATACATATTGAGGTGTATTTTTTCCTTTCCTCTTTCTTATCTCTTTACTTAGTTTTAATTAATTTTACTTCATTACTCAGTTTAGTCTTTTACTTTTGATATCTCTTAAGTAAGGAATGAATTATACACATTTCACTTATAGGAAATGCATTGGATTATGCTTCACATACTTATAATTAGATTCACATACTAAAACTGATCCAAAACTTAAAGATTTGATTAACAATAACAATGATTTCTCTGAGAAGAAATGTTTTATTACTCAAGATTGTAATACAACCATATGCTTATCTCAAGGAAGAGATGTCTCATTTCCATGTTAGGTTAAATATTCATTTATACACATTTTTAAGGTAAGAGGAGGATTTTTAAGGTCACTAATCTTGAGGGAGATTAAGTGGTTCAAATTCCACAATTTACAATAATATGAAATTCAAAGAATTACTATTTTTAGAAACTTGCTATTTTTAGACTATACTACTAAAATTAAAATTTGGGAACTTACATTGGGTTTTAGGGGGTAAAAATCCATAGATAAACTCTTGGTTATATCTCACCATGTTTTCCTCATTCTTAGCTTTCCAACAGTTTAAACGGGGATTCAATCAGAGATATGGTGCAAAAGTTATGGCTCTCAAAAGTTTTATCATTAATTGGGGTATAACGATCGCCTGAATTATCACTTGAATTGTTGCCCAGATCAAAAACCCAACTTCACAAGCTTCACCTCCTAGGTAATTCTAGGTGCTCTTCCTTTTCCTTTATCCTAGTCATTTCTCTTTGTTACATTTCTAGAATAAAGAAGGGGAAAATGTGGTCACCCAAAAGTGGTATTTGAGTGCTAAGAGTGATACTTGAGACTACATATCCTTATCTTATCCCTATACCCATATTAAATCATATTTTCACACTTATACAACCTTCATGTGGGTGACAAGAATCCCTAGTTAGCCCTAAAGTAATCTTATACCCTTATTCCATGATCTTGGCCCTTCGTGCATAGTGTTTTTTCAATTGGACACTAGATCCATAATAAGGTCACTATTTCCACATGACACTATTATTAACAAAATGGTGATGTTTTCATTTTCTCTATCTTTTATAGAATAGATATGTTTTTGAAACTAGAACCTCCTAAGGTCAGCCTTGACATATTTTATCATATACACAAGCAACAAAACAATATAAATACATGACTTTTTATCCCTCTAACCACTAGATGGAAATCATATGAAAAATACACATTAAAACTCATAAATTTTTGAGAACAATTAAGGTCATCAATTCCTATTTTCACTACTTATTTATACTACCATTTATAGCAGCCTTAAGCTTAGATTATCTAGATTTCCAGTCACAAGCACATTCAAGGCACTAAAGGCCACTATCATATGAGAATCACTTGCACTTACACCAACACTTAGGTGGGGATAAATACATTATTATTTATCCCTCCTTATTCTATTTATATGTAAACAAATATCTTCATAGTGGTATGTTGAGGATGTCCAATGTACCCTATTAACAAACACACTTTTTAGCTCATGCCCTAGTTACATGGAGGATTAGGGTTTGCCCAATAAATCAATCATTATAGGAAAAATATAAGGTTCCAAAACTTTTCCAATATAGGGTTACAAAAAAAAATTATGCAATAATATACCCCATAGATCCAAACATAGGTGCACCAAAAATCTCAAGGTAGTCTTGCACAGATGACACTATTGCCAATATCATGACATTACTGCCACTTTTCCAATAATAGTGTTATTTTCCAATTTTGGTACATATATATATATATATATATATATATATAGAGAGAGAGAGAGAGAGAGAGAGTGTGTGTGTGTTTATGACAGTGGGATATATTTTATGACACTTATACCATTTAAATCTTAGTTTTTATCACCCATATCATCTATATCAAGTGTTTTCTACCTAAGTCATTACTTACACTATTTATTACTATTTTTAGAAAATGCAAAGATAGTCAATTATGTAACAAACTAGTGGATGTATTTATTTCATAACATTTCCATGATTTAGTCTAATCAAATCTTTAACAAACATAATATTTACATACATTAATTCCTAAAAAGTTAAAACATACATATACCCTTGATTATATACACACCATCTATATTATTCTTCCAAATGGCTCTAATGATGAAACTCTTTCTAAACCATTCAAGAATACCCCATTTAATAATTTTCTTCCACATATTCCTATGTGAATAATTTAGATTCTCACAACTTCTTTCCATTGTATAAATCTAGAAACATATTCCTAAACCTTTATCATAATAGATTAATCTTACACACCCAACCAAACATTAGTATGATCCCCACAAATTACTTTGGTATCATATAAGTTTGGGGACATTCTCATGAAACCTATATAAAAATTATAAAATTTGACATCATAACTTTTATCTTTAAATTATGGTTGAAAAATGTTAACAAACATATGAAAATGTAGTTAAATATCATGAGTCCAAAGTCAAACATGAAACTCTTAATCAAGATAATTCTCACCTTGTTATCTATAAATATTTGCTTCCCAATCATTAATATAATACTACACAACCTCTTATATCCAATGTTTTGGAGTCTTAAATTGAATATAAATCTAAAATAAATGATTAAAATTTAGTCAAAATCAATAATATAAGGTGTGTAGTATCATATATTGATCCTTATACACATTCCACTTATAATAACTTTCCCACTTTCTAAACTATACAAGATACTTATCCATCTCACTTCATGAGTATGGAACATCCATAAATAAATATTAATTCCATCTATATCACTATGTATACACATATGACACATTCCATTCCATTATCATCTATTCAAACTATATAAAATATAATGATAAAACTTAATACTCATTCTTATTTCATCACTAAAACATCTAATAATCTTATACATTCAACCTCTATTCAGTTAGAATTAGCTATTTTTAATATCATGAATAAATATATTTATGTACCTACATCTCCACTCATAACATAAATCACCTCAAGGGAGTATATTCTTAATACAAATATAATACAAACAAAAACATATTATGATACATCTAGCCAAACTATACTAACCAAGTCCAAACACATACTTCTAATCATAATCAATTGAAATTCACTTTTGTTCCTCATTCTATAAAGTTAATTCAACATTATGTGCCTTTTTAGACACCCATTTTGGTAAAATTACACATATTTATTGTCTTATTATATATATATATATATATATATATATATATATATATATATATATAACTTTTCATTGATAATTAGATATATAGTGACGTGATCTCTTAGGGACCTTTTTGATTCCAACTTATTTCAATTGGTTTACCTAATCCTTGGGCATATGTTTTGTATATGTTTACATTCATCCAATGTATTCCAAGGATCCATACATGTTGTACCTAATTTTTTAATGTTTTTATCCCATGGACACTTACGTTTATTTTATACTTGACATTATTTTCTAGCTTTGACAAAACTATCTAGGCTTATCATTTTATCTTTTTCTATATGTTTCACTTTGTGACTATTTTGTTAACCCTATTTTCCCATCCTATGGTCATATTTTCATGAGTTAGTCACTAATTTATAATTAAAATTCAAAAGGTTATTATATATGTAAAGATTATGTTCTAATTAACACACCTACCAATTTGATAAGGCAACTCCCTAATAATAAAGTATTATTTATTTTAAAATAATCAAATTGTAATATAACATTAAATTAAATATCTGAGGAATTAAAAATGTCAAATATACTATTACATCACTTATACCAATGATTAATATAGAAATATCATATACTCACACTTTTATAGTTCCAAACACATGCATAGGAGGGATAACTACATGTGAGTTTGAGGCCTTCTTAAGAGTATTGGTTATGTAGGAACCACTTATCAATAAATAGGGTTGCTATGGCTATCTCAATTCACATTAGTAACCCCCTTTTACCAAGTTATAAGAGGTAAAATGTAAATTAAATAGGGTTATTTATTTTTTAGATTTGACACATAGGCAAACATAATTTGAGGCACAAAATAATTACATATGGGATAGCACATTTATGGTCTAAGTCTAAAGTCATTATTGTGTATATATCCCACTAGACACTTGAATTAGATATGAAAATATGATTCTATGTTACTATCCATGATTGAAACAAATATTTTAAGGTAAAAAATAGTTATAATTTAGGAATTAATAAATTCTATATCTCTAATATAGCTTGGTGATGACTCCTGATCAGTGTCATAGTCTAGAATAGAATTTAAAAAGATACACTCTCTTTATCCCTTAGTTTTATATTACTAATTATATTTATTTCACATGATTAAATGAGATATATTTTCAAAATAATGTATTAAATTATTAAAATATGAATAGTGCTTGATTACTATTCAAACAACTTTATTTCTTGATGTTTCTCTTATGAATCCAAAAGCATCAAAACATTTGGTGAAACTATCATATGTTTGTTAAACCAAAACCCTAGTTTGCATATTAGGTTTTTTGCCTTCTTTGAAAATTCATCCCATATTTATATATTTTATTTTCAGATCTAATTTCTCCCTCATCATATGGGCATATCTTAGGAATATTTAGTTACATTCTTGTTTTTGTCCTCCTAGTTATGTGATTAGTAGTCATATTAAAGTAATTTTTAACCTTTATGTATTTCTTAATGGAAGTTTATGCATGGAATATAAATTATGACCATTTATTTAATCCACATAATGATCAATGTATTGCATATGAATACCTAGAAGAACACCAAAAACTTGATAAATCCACTTTGATTACAAATATGATAATGAAATAACTAATGATGCAAATGCAAATATAACTGAGCAAAGTAGTGATCATGATGTTTCCACTCTTGGTTATGAATGTGATGAAATGCCTCTTGGTTGTGACACCTCTCTTATCCCTCTATTTTATGATACTGAAGAGCCAAAAAATATCCAAAATGATATGATTCCTAATGTTGAAAATCATACTATTACATCCATACCTTATTTATTTATTTCAACAAGTGAGTGTGAATATCCCATTTCCAATGTTGAAAATGTCAAATAAGTTTAATATTCCTCCATTATCTCTCATAATGAAAATGTTTATAAAATTAAGTGTGTCTCCCCTTCCCCAATAATACTATTTTTAAAAATTCCATTAATACTTTGTATGATCTAAATAAAAATAGTCATCTTTGTTATTCCCCTCTCATTTGTGAGGAATAAATTACATGTCCCATATCTCCCATTATGTCGAATACAAACATGAGAGTGCATCAAAAAATCTTAAGTAAACAACTACATAATCTTAATTGTTTAGGTACACATCAAAAGTCCCAAATATATTTTATGTGTCTATTTTAAAGGTAAAACCATGTAAATTAAAGAAACAAAAAACCATGTTTCCCAAAGGTTTAATAAATAAATAATTTCCTAAAACATATAACAAGGATACAAATGATAGTCATGTCAATATTCTTTTCTTACATAACAATGATGAACCTAAAGTAGAAAGTAATATTGCATTGCTTACTCCTCTTTCTATAGGATGCAAATTAATACTCAAATTAAAAGTGACATCCTTACATCTCTTAATATGGTATATGACATAGTAAATTTTTCTTCCCTTTATTCCTTTAGATTTTATTCTCAAAAGGAGAGTGTGCCTCAAAATGAAATTATACCTCCTACTTAATATCTCATAAAGTTCCAAGCAATGTAATACCTTGTAATGATTATAATATTAAAATTTATTCTATTCCACAAGATATACCTACATATTTACATATGGATGTCCTTTTATTGAACATTTAAAAACTATGTGAGGAGACTATTTTAGAGAATAATAAAGATTCCATCATTTCCAAGTTCTATATGAATGGTAGTTTACAACCACTAGAAAAATCCTCAAATTATTCTTATGACATGTTATCTGTTATGAATACCATTGGATATTTTCAACAATTCAATACTCTAAAGTTCAAGTTTATTGTCATGAAACTATTCTTGAGGAGAATAAATTAATAGATAAACCTATTTCAAGGGCTGTGTTTGAGTATCCTTATCTTTAAAACATTTTTATGCTTAATTTATCTTCATTTGATGGTCAAGGGGACCAACTATTAATTTTCAACAATATACACACTCTTTTGAACATTTGGCATAAAATTGAAGATTGATATTAAAGGTTTTTTATCATGTCTTAAACTAAGGGGCCCTTGAATAGTTTTACACTTTGCCAAATGGTTCATTATAAAATCTTAAATAATTTGACTATATATTTACATCACATTTTAATCATTATAACCTACCTAAACTACCATTGGAGCATTTTAAAACATTGAAACAAACCAAAAAATGATCTTATACAAGATTATATAATTTAATTTAAGGATGTTCTATATTCCTTACATTACACAACCTCATATTTGGAAATACAATTTATATTTAGTAGAGGTCTTATATCTCCATTAAGATAAAGATCATTCCATAATAAATTTGCTTCAATCAAGATATTATATTGGGATGTGCACAAATATGCATGCACTCTAATGAATACACAAACCAAGTTACCTATTTCTCCATTAAAACCCACACATGGTAAATATATTATTTCCAAGGTAAATAAAAAAGTTACAACACCTATTGAACCAATTCAAAAGCCTTTTATAGAACAAGACCTATATGACATAAAAGAAACAATAATTGTGTTGAATAAATGAAAAGAACATACTTATTGAGTATCTTCCATAGTCAGACCATATACCACTACCAAATAGTAATCTCTTCAGTTTGATTAGTACCAAGATATACCACATGACATATTAAAAACATTTTTGGATGAAAAAATTGATTAGACTCCCTCATAATTCACATTACCCACCTCACATATTTTAGAAGGTAAAAGGAAAATAATTTTTCACTTATCATGGTATTAATGTGAGCGTTTTGATCTCAATAAAAATCTTATATAGTTAACCAATCATGGAATCATTGAATATAAAAAATACATGTCTAGACCCATTCCACATAATTCTCCTAGAGGATCATTTAGTAAGGTTGAGACATCCCATGTAGATCCATATGAGGAGCACATTGTCCATCGGCCTTCATATAAGATGACTTATAGTAGAAGTCCTTATCCTAGTGTACTCTCTCCTAAAATTGATCTCTCCCACACTAATCCTACTAAGGAACAATTGGTTGATCAGGTCCTTCATATAGAGACATAAGGAGAAGGTAAATCTACATAACATATATGGTTACCTAAACAAATACATACAAATTCATAGGGTATTTATATAGATACTTTAGAGATGATTACATAGACACAATTTGTAGTCCTATTTCCATATGATCATTATAGTCAAGATTTATTATATGCATCTAGAATTCATTACATATAGTGATTTATTTATTATTAAATATAATACATGCATAAAAAACTACACATAGTTTTTACACAAATATATTAAATCCTAACATACACCATGGAAATAAATGTCATTAAAAACTATATAATGACCGATAAAGAATTAATAAGTGTGAATTTATTTGATACCAAATAAAACCCATGAGATAAATGTCACATATATAAAAAATATTATATAATGTTTATACAAATAAGTATATATATATCATAATTTTGGGGCATATCCCTTAGGGTATACTCCTCATTACTATCAGCATCTACAAATCTAACACCTCTAGTGGTAAATGAACTAGTATCAAACTATGGACCCCATGCACATGATAACACATGTACTCTCTCCTCAAAATAAAATATCCACCACACTATCTCCTCATGATATCATATCAAATTATCATATTGATCAATGAATTTCTAAATAATCTTAGTGGAACTACACTATGGGATGTCTCATCTATCTAACTATACACATAACTCCTCACATTGCATGGCTATAATATAGTATGTTTCCATAACTCTCATAATGGGATAAAAGAATAGTGCATGCACATTATCAATGTAAATAACCTTTTAATTAAAATAATATCTAGTTACATCCATAATGACATGACAAGTGAGGTCATGTAGCACCCGATCTACCATGGTCAACCACTCTTGGCTACCTACACACATTTGAGATAAGACTCCTTCATGTAATAATAATTAATGTAAGCAAAGTTTATTAATAATTCATATATATATGTAGTAGTTATCCTAAATAATTTGTAAACATACACATGTTACATGACATCATTGGACAAATCTATTATTTAATACATTTCTGATCAACTGTCATTGTACATGCAGTTTTGGCATTAAATTAGAACTATGGTTATGAATAATAAATTGTAACTTAGAGTTTTTCATAAACTTGAAGGATGAGGAAACCCCTACTCAAATATATTTCTACATGTAAATCCCTCATTTAAAGGGGTTGGAAAATTATCAATACATTAATAAGTCATTTTTTATTGTCATGAAACTCTTTAGATGCATTTCCATTCTATTTCTATGTAATTAAGTGTTTATTTTACATGATTTTTTCAATTTAGTAATTCAAAGGGTGCAATAGATGTAGATAATTCCTTTTGTTATCATGATATCTATTAATTCTAGATGTTCAACAATTATTTAAGTTGACTATCTCAATATTCAAAGGGTGTGGAAGTGTTTTAATTTGACATAGTCTTCTAGGTGTAAGTATAGATACCATAGATACATTTTGGTCTAAGTTATAATCTCTTAAGTAAGGTTGTGTAATAGTTACTCTTAAATGAGAAACCTTGGGCTGATATCTTTAAGTTTCCTATACTATATCTTCCCAAATTACATAACTATATTTTATTGTAAGTGTGCAATATCTACTAGTATCAAACATTAAATCTAGAAACATTTGTCAATAAAGAAACCAACCTAGGAAGTAATCTCTTGAAACTATAGATCCTTCTTTTATGCTCCACCCTTACCTCTTTTTTTGATTTTTTTTATTATTGAGATATACCCAATTTAGAATAAGGTCCATCCATCTAACTCAGCTAGGTTTCAATTTCATTATTAGGTTTCATTTCACCCACAAGCAAACCTAGTTAACAATGTGCATGCTTATCCTACTATTCCACCACCTGGTTGTTTAACCCATACCTATAACTTATGCCTTAGAGTGGATTTTACCTCTATTGATATCCTAAAATGTTATAAGCTACCTTGTTAAATATGGGGGTGTGTACAACCCACATCAATAGTAAAAAGTTTGTGTTAGAAATAGGGTCACTTGTGTGCCTTCCCTAGTGAGAGGTTGTCCCCTATGTTTGAGTTACACTAGAGACACATAAGAGAGTTACCAAGTTTAGGACTGAATCTAATATTTTGGTTAAAATGTTTTTAGTAAACCAAGGGACTAAATTTGTACTAGTTATTATTGTAGTACCTTGGGTTAGGACATCTTCTCTAGTAAGAAACATTTAACCTATTAATGATCATATGGATCAACTACCTTGGTTAGTCATATCAGCTATTACAATTTCAAGCGCTGTGCATAATTTACCAAGCAATCTAGAGAAGTATCTACCTTATTTATCCTCCTCAGGAGGGAGAATGGAAGAGGAACATATTAATTACTTCAAGAATACTTTGAGGTTGATGAATGTCACTGATGAGTATGTTGCAGACAAGATTTTCCCATTCACATTGTAGGATGTTGTCTATGATTAGTACCTCAATCTTCAAGAAAACTCAATTAATTCATGGAATGCATGTCAAATAACTTCTCTTTCCCAACTCAAACAAATAAATCTAGTATATCAACATTTCATTATGATGAAGAGGGAGATTGATAAGCTAATACATACTTCTAATTTAATATTTCATAATATGTACACTAATTGAGTCTATCATATAAACTAGATCAAGTCTTAGCATTACACATGTAAAATAATGCCTTGGATCTAATAAATTTAGTCTTTATGTGAAGAGATGCTACTACCAAAACTCTATCATTATCATATGAATAAGTTATCAATATTGATATACCAATTAATCCTCATTCATTAGGTACCCCTAATATCAATGTTGGTTTCCCAAATCTAAATCAAGTGCCTCATATGAATCAAAATGTTCCTACATTCAGCCAAAATTAGTTGTGTGCATTTCTTCCATTTATGTAGTGGACACCAAATCATAATTATGGTTATATGAACAATCATGTAAATATGAATGGTCATCATCAAAACAAGCATTCAATCCCATCTAATATTGAAATTGCCTAGGGTTTAGATGTAACCAAGGCAGAATTGGATTCCATAGAAAGAATGGTATAGAAGTTGAATAATGACTTCTTGAGGATGTAAACGAATATGGGTAATGATCAAAATAATAACCAAAATTATTATTTATAAAGATATAATAGACCTTTCTATCGGTCTACAAATAGTGAAAATTAGCAACAACCCAATAAGTTACTAGAAATCAATATAGTTTAAATAGCTCTACCCAATTATTTTAGGGTTCATAATATATTATGGCATGGATGTCACATCTTGATTTCTCTCTAAGCCTAATAACCTATTGATTGGTACATTTTTATTATTTTTATTTGATTAACTACTATTTGATCAAACTTGATTTCATATACTAATTATGGGATAATTATATATTACTTAACTTACATGATTGATTAGCTATGGGGTTAGTTATACTTTTATATTTTGTACATAATGATCAAGTTTTTTAGTTATTATAGTAGTATTATATGGATTATATGTTTCAAAATAACTACATTTATTATTGTGAGGTGGATGAAAGAAAGATATATTCCTCAAAGTGTGATGGAGGGAGGGCATCATCAGAGAGGGTAGTGTAGATGGAGGCATTATGGGATGATAGAGGGAAAGGCTATAAACCCACTCACACACCACAAGTAGATTTATATGTTTTATTTAGTATTTGATTTAGATAGTTTATTATTGTTTAATACATACACTAATATAATTATATTATTAGATTTATGGTTGTTAATGTTAGTGTTATGCCAAATACTAAATCTATTAATGTTTAGCATTACTCATTGTTATCTTAGTTATAACTATGTGTGGAATGATAGTTTTTTAATTTTGTATTCACATATAAAGTAGTATATGAATTCTATTACTTTCTTTGATTGATTTTTTAAGTGATTATTAATGCTTAGAAGGTTATTATTATCATATATAATAGTTGAATAACCTATAGTAAGTCATTAATAAATTAGAGTTATTTTTTTATAATGGATGACATTAGTCTGACTTGGTCATTATGAGATTAATGCTATTAACTAATGATTATTATACAACCTTTGTGCTAAGGTAATGTCTATGATAACATTATTAGTGGTAATATCATGGTGTTTAATTTGATTTATAATATTTGATTTGAGTTATAATGTTTGATTTATGGATGAATGTCTTTGAAGTTGATTCCAATAGTTATATTATTTATCCTATAAAGCTAAACAATAGTTATAAGGGATGAACTCTTTGATAATAATGATAATGCTAAGAGGATTTAGTAAAGTCAATAGACATGCATAATTTTAAAGGGATTTTATAATTATTATTTTATTTGTTAATCATATAACATTAAATACTAGGGTTTTTAAACTAGTCTTTGACTTGAGTTTAAAATAATTTAGAAAAATCATTATTGAGTTGGAGGATTTTTGCATGAGGAAATTATGGTGATTGTTCATTTTGGTAGTTATTTGATTTCATGCATTGACTGGGTCATTATTTTAGATGGGAAGTTTGAGTATTTACAATAAGATGGAAGATAATAAGAAGATTAGGAGGGAGGCTTAGACACCTAATCCAAAGGGATTTATTAAAATTGTCCTTATTTAATGGAAAAAATAAATAATTTCACTTCTACTACACTTAACTCTGTCAAAATGCCTCCTAGCTCTAATCTTTACTTTAACTTGTTTATTCTAAACCTTTGATTTCAAAAGGACTCTTTGTATCTATATTAATAATCTATATCACCTCACAATGTCTTCCCTCCTCTGATTCTATCATTCTTAATTTTTCACATTTTCTTGCTTTTACACATTAGTCTTTATATCACCTTTCTTAGGCTCAATGACTTGGCAACTTAGCTCAAAACTGATTCTAAGTTTCCTCTATCTATATACAAGTTATTTTCATCCAAAAAATTCTAAATAGGTCCTATTTATACTCCCATTCAGTCCACAACCCTCTCAAACAACTCTTAACTCTTCCCCTTACTTCTTACTTTATCATAGGTGTTCTCTATTAGCCTTTTTCTAAGAATTTTCTTATTGTACAGATGGGTACCAGGAAGTTTCAAGAATTTGGTCACATTTTTTAATACCATTTATTTAATTATTTCATTTTACAAATTATTATGATGTATTTAAATCATTTGATCACTCTTTTAGACTCTTTTTTCTCTTGGATTAGGCCTTTAAGGTATATTTAGCCCTGTTTCACTCTCAGTCCATCTATTCCACACATAAATGATCCATATAGGTAAAAATACATTAAAAAATGTTTAATAACATCATCACACACCTAAAAACTAATTTTATTTAAATTTTTATGGTTGGAATACTTAAAAATCTAATTTGGGTGTATAAACCCTAACATAGGGTTTCTTGTAGTTTGTATGACCCAAAAGGGTTGATCTTAAGATTCCAATCTCCTAATGATATTTTATGATTTTTTGAAAGATAATACATGTATATGTAATTACTATAATTATTTACAAATAATTTTAATCCATTCAAGAGACTATTATTCACTTTCTTTACTATAACACAATGATTGTCTATATGAAATCAATAAGATTGTTACAACTGAGAGGATAAAAGATGATGTTTTAGGGTTCTTGAAAAGTACAAAATATATTTTAATCCTTAAAAAAATCTATATAAAATATTTAATCTTTCTCAAAATTTCTAATGTATCATTAACAACTTTGTTTCACCATTACTCAACCTTCATAGTTTGACTGTGTGATGTTTCATGTCAACTACAAGTCTGTGTTAGATTTTTTCTCATCCAAATACATGAAAGCTACTTGAAAGACTATAGATAATTCATGATAACATGAGAATAAAATTAAAAACATGTACATTTGAATGTTTTAATTCATATACATTTCTTCTCTCAAGAAAACATACTCAACATTCTTCATTATACCAAATAGTCAACACATGGGTTTACACAAACTTTATAGAATTGAATCTTTGATATGAGCTTATAAATACTAAACAATGCTTTCTTATAATTTATCAAAATATATTAAAATTTTATAAAATCATAAGGAAATAAATTTAAGGTTAAAACAGGTTTTGAAGGGACCCCGAAACCCTGTACAAAGAGAGAGATAAACATTAAAGCACACCCAGGTTGACATGAGAACCTGAAAATAGAAAAGAACCATAACCAAGTTTTACAGGAACCTGGAATCGACCAAAAGACCATTACAAAACAGTAATCAAAACACAGATCTAAAAGTTGACCACAAGCTTCCAGATCCGTAACCAGCAAACCGAAAATATTACTAGTTTGCTGCCCCCAAAAAACCAATCAATAGAAAGGAGCTTTGGGTGAATCTTTACAATTTGTATTTTTCTTTTTGCCTGACCGAAGATTCATTTCGAGAGGAGGGATCAAAGGCTTAGCCTTCTTTCTTCTGACAGCTGTCCAGCCGTCTTCTACCTTAGCTGCCTCAGCAATCCATGCCTCAGAGGATAATGAACTTTGGACACCAATAGGTATTAGCTCCTGGTGACAGTCAAACACAGCCTGGCTTTTAGGTAGATCATTCGAAACAGGGGTAGAGATCACCACTACCTCCTCAGGCTCAGCTGAATCTTTAACTACAGCCTCCTCAGAGGCTTCATTAGATAGATTCTCCAGTGAGTCCTCTTCATCTTCTGATTCTGATTGCATCCTTTCCTCATTCTCAGACTCAGATTCTGTTGTTGCTTCCAAAGGTAGTTTATCTAAACTATGTTTAGAAAAATCCTTTGGCCACCAAGAAGGTGAATGTCTAGGAATGTATTTCCCTACTACACAACGGGCTGTAATATGCCCTGTCTGGTGACACTTCCTGCATCTAAAAGGAATCCCCTCATAGTCTAAGATTTGTGTCCAGGTGCCCCTTGGGGAGTCAATACAGATCACCTCGGGAAGGCCCTTTGAAACATCCAAATCAGCCAGAAATAGTGCACATGTCGAATGGTGGCTCTTCGAGCTGTCTTCTTCACATAGAAACTCCCCTATAGCATTTCCAATGGTCTTATAAACTACTTCTTGCCACAGCTGTATCGGAAGATAAGGGAGCCGCACCCATATAGGAATCTTGTTAAAAGATTCTGTAAGAGGGTTAAAATCCTTATGCCAAGGTTTGGCCATAAGAGGAAATCTGCCCTGCCAAGAAAAATTATTGTGGCACAAAATAGACTGCCTATCTTTAGGACTTTGAAAAATTACTATAAAAAAACCCCTGGCACAAGGCTGGATCTGACCATCATTAATATGCGGCCAGCTCTTAGCAATCCAGCTTTGTAGTTCTAAAAAATAAGGCCAGAAGCCTCGAAAGTGGAAGATAGCAGCACAAGAAGCAAACTGTTTTTCATCTTGGAAAATATTTTCTGCTAATTTAGGGTCTAGATTAACCCTGATAGGTTTTAATGCACTTACAGGTGTTGCACAAGGAGGTATAGGTGTTGAAAAAGACCGGGCTTCATGTATTTTTGCCTTGAAGGCCGCCACATCCGCATAGGTTCGCGCTCCTGGTTCATACCCTGAGCCAGAGACGTTGGTCAGACCCACAACTATGTTAATCCCTTCAGCAGAGATTCCTTTGCGTGATTTTTGATTCCTTCCTCCATTATCCAGACAGGCTTCCATAGCTTCCACAGCCTCGCCGGCCACTCGGATCACCGCGGCCGGTTTCAAAATTGTATTTGGATCTACATGTGTAAGTAAGGTCTATTGAGTTGTAGGTTGTTGCAAGCTTATGGGAGATCTACTTGAAGTACTTTGAGTACTTGTGTACTGGCAGGGTTATTACTGACTGGTTGGATGTGAACACTAATTCTGTGTTTGAGTTGTGTTGGGACCATTTTTGGTAGGAGAGTGAACTCTTGAGAAGAATTACTATACACTTGGTGTGGGAAGCCTGAAAGGTGTGGAAGAGTGTGGTGTCTCTTCATTGTATTCTTTTTTGGATGAGTATTAATACATATTGTGTTGTCTCTCATATTCTGTGTCATTTGTGAATTCTAGTTACTTATTGCTTCTGGTTAATTCTGCATGTTTAATTGCTAATACAAGGTAATCATATTGTGCTCTTATTGAAGAGCAAGATCCTAACAAGTGGGATCAGAGCTGTTTGTTGTTCTTGATTCCACATCAACTGGTATCAAAGCTTTTGGTTGGGTTACTAACAGGTGTTTCAGATCTGGTTAGAGTGTGTTGATTACAGGTTACTCACAGGGGTTTCTATTTGAGTGGGAGTATAGCAATGGCAGAAGAAAGTAAGCTACAAATGGAGAAGTTTAATGGCAAGAAATATCAATTATGGAGGATGCAAATTAAAGATTATCTGTATCAAAAAGATTTGTACTTACCGTTGGGTGGGGTTGCATGCAAGCCCCTGGATATGAAGGATGAAGAATGGGAGGTTCTTGATCGGAAGGCTCTAGGATCTATAAGGTTGAGCCTTGCATCGTCTGTGATTTCCAACTTATCACAGGTTAAGACAATGGTAGAGTTGATGGAATCTTTGGAAAATTTATATGAAAAACCCTCAGCTTTGAATAAGGTATTTCTTATGAAGCAATTATTTAATTTGCAAATGTTGGAAGGTGGATCTGTTCATAGTCATCTTAGTGATTTCCATGGTTTGGTAAACCAGTTAAATTTAGTCAATACTTTTTTTGATGATGAAATTAAGGCTCTCTTAATCTTATACTCATTACCTAAAAGTTGGGAGAATTTGGTAATGGCAATTAGTAATACTGCGTCTGCTTCAAAAATATTAAAAGTGGATGATGTTGTGAGTGTAATCTTGAATGAAGAAATTCATAGGAAAAGCATAGGTGAATCATTAGGGAATGCTTTGAGTGTATAAAGTAGGGGAAGGCAAAGAGAGAAGATCAAGCATGGGAGATCAAGGTCCAAGATAGGCAGGAGATCCAAGTCCAGGTATGTCAGAATAACCTGCTAGAAATGTGGAAAGCAAGGGCACTTAAAGAGAGATTACAGGTCGGATGAAGATCAACATGAAGGACATGAAGAAGTAGGTGATGCAGGTATTGTTACATAAGATGCTCTGGTATGTTCTTTAGATAAATTAGAATCTTGGGTTTTAGATTCTGGTGCCTCTTTCCATGCATCCCCAAATAGGGAATTTTTTCATGAATATGTCCAAGGAGACTTTGGAGAAATTTATTTAGGGGATGGTAAGCCTTGTCAGATGGTTGGCAAAGGGAAAGTGAAGGTAAAATTGTAGACAGGTAACACATGGGTGTTGAAGGAGGTCATGCATGTCCCAGTTCTAAAGTGGAATTTGATTTTTGTTAGAAAGTTGGGTGATGAGGGTTGCACAGTAACTCTCACAGCAGACTCTTGGAAGGTTACCAAGGGTGCACTTGTTGTAGCAAGAGGTAAGAAAGTAGGTACGCTTTATCTATCTACTTGTATTATTGATTCTCTTTCTGGGTTATCTACTTCAGTTGTAGATTTGAAGATGTGGCTTAATAGGCTTGGTCACATGAATAAGAAGGAGATGCATGTTCTTGAGTCAAAGGGTATGCTTTTGGATTTGAAAAGCATGAATCAAGATTTCTATATGTAAAAGAAGAAGGTAACGTTTCTTGAGAAATATGATGTTCGTGACAAGAGCAGGAAATCCTTGGTTTTCAAGGAGAAGATGATGGACAAAGATCAATCAAAGGGGCTAAATAATTTTGAGTAGAGAAAGGTTGATATGGACAAGGGTTTGATCCAAAAGGAGCTCATGGGTAAAGGTCATCACTCACAAGTAAAACATAGAGACCGATGTCAGCTAGAAAACTGGCATCGGCATCTAGACAGGGACCAACATTAGCTATGTGCAGCCCGACATCAGTGACTCAGGATAGATAAACACCAACATCGATTAGGGGGAACCGATGTCGGTGATGAGGCAGTCACATGGAACTAACATCGGTCGGGTGCAGACTGAGATGTGACCAGCATCAGTCACTGAGATGGATTTTTGGTAGAAAACAAGCTATTAAGGAGTCTCAAGCACCCATATGGAGGACTTAAAGGGTAAGTAAGCCTTAAATTCATCATTTAACTTCTTTACACTACTTGTTGCTCACTAATGGTCAAGAACTAGGAAGTTATTAAAGAAGCAGAGCAGGTAGATCCAGGAAATACTGGGAGCTTGGCATGGATGAAGGATGTGATTCCTTGGAGAAGAACCAAATGGGAGTTTTTGGGTGGAGTTGCCAGCTGGAAAAAAGCACTGAGAGATGAATGGATGTTCAAGATAAAGAAGAGGGGGAATGGACACGTGAGACAGAAGGCTAGGGTATATGGTCTTGTGTAAGCTGCAGGATAATAGAGGTTTGACCATTGTGTTTCTCTTTACAAGGTTGGATAATATTAGCTACATTATCCTGTTACTGTATTGTGTGCTTGTTGTTGGGTTACACATATAGGGAGTTGCTGAACTAAAGGTAAAGCTAGTTCAGAGGTGTGTCATGAGGAATCTAGGAGCAGCAATATTCTTTGGCATGAGTGTGTTCTAGAGACATGGAAGGTCACAGGTTGACTTTATCTTCAGATGATTGTGTGAAACCAGTTAGCACACCGATGGTTGGACAGTTCTATGAACAATGTCTTGATTCACATAATGAGGTTAAGTACATGGTATGTACTAGACCTGAGATTTCCCAAGCAGTGGGAGTTGTTAGAAAGTTTGGAGCCAATTCGGGAAAGAAGCACTAGAGGGTAGTTTAATGGATTCTTAGAGGGACCAGTAGTAGGTGCACATGCTAAGCAGGGTCAAGTTATTTTCTACATGGGTTTGTAGATGCAGATGTGGCAGGTGATTTGGATGATAGGAGGTGCACCACAGGATTTGTGGTGGTTGGTCTTCAAGAGTGATCTTGAAGAGGGATACAAAGCCAAGGGAACAAACTAGATGATGTATAGGTACAGGTACAGTTGAAGCTATTTATCTCCAAGTGGGAGATTATTAGGTTGTGGAGCTAAAAGCTTCAACTATTGTAGACATGGAGGTTACTGAGTTCCAGGGATACCGGCATCGGTAGTGTAACTGACGTCAGTCATCTATAGTGTAGAAGGGCAATCAACATCAGCAGGAGGTCGACTGACGTCAGTCACCTCCAAGCAGATAGGGACTGATGTTGATCACCTGTGCAGTTCCAGAATTGTTCATTGCATGAATAGTTAGTTCATTGAACTGAGTGTTTGCATGTAAAAGGCTATTTTTGGTCTTTAGCTGTGTGTCTAATTATTGTAAATTAAGAGTCTAAGTAATTTTTTAAGTGTGGGATCTATTTATAGACCCATTGGCATGTATTTTAAAGTGTGCTAGATAGCCAGAGTGCTCGTGAAGAGAACAAAGAGTGTGTTCCTCCTAGTTCCATAAAGAGCTAATAGAGGAAGGCAAGGAAGATCCTTCCATTGTAAGATAATTTGAGTTGCAGGTTGTTGTAAGCTCATAGGAGATCTACATGTGTAAGTAAGGTCTGTTGAGTTGCAGGTTGTTGCAAGCTTATGGGAGATCTACTTGAAGGTACTTTGAGTACTTGTGTACTGGCAGGGTTATTACTGACTAGTTGGAGGTGAACACTAATTATGTGTTTGAGTTGTGTGTTGGGACCATTTTTGGTAGGAGAGTGAACTCTTGAGAAGAATTATTGTACACTTGGTGTGGGAAGCCTGAAAGGTGTGGAAGAGTGTGGTGTCTCTTCATTGTATTCTTTTCTAGATGAGTATTAATACATATTGTGTTGTCTCTCATATTCTGTGTCATTTTTGAATTCTAGTTACTTATTTCTTCTAGTTAATTCTGCATGTTTAATTGCTAATACAAGGTAATCATATTGTGCTCTTATTGAAGAGCAAGATCCTAACAAGTGGGATCAGAGCTGTTTGTTTTTCTTGATTCCCCATCAAGGATTTAGGTACATATAGCTACTTTAATACCTTCATAACAAAAATACTCTTATTTAAACTCATACACACTTGAATAAAGCTCCAAAACCTTGATAAAGATTTAAAAATTCAAATTAGAGGAATTTGGCAAGAAAATGCCAAAACAACTCAAATTCAGATTTGACCACAAAATTAGAAACTTATAATGACTAATAGAGACTTATTATGACTATATTGACTTAAAAAAGACTCAAACACATGAAATATATCAATATGTATAATGGGGTAGTGATTCTCTTACATCATACTACCGAGGAGTAAGAAAAACTTTCCATGAAAGTTATAAATGATCTAGCAATCATGTTCTTTGCAACATCTTTTCTTCAATGGATCCTCCTAATAAAATCCCAAGGCCTATTTATAAAATATATAACTTTTTTATTATTTCTTACAAGTGTGATAGCTTCCCCTTTGTTCACTTCTCTCTTGATTTACATCTTCCAACCAATCATAAACAACTATTACTTGTTCTCTCTCCTCCTTAGACTTGCACATGAAGAAAACAAATCAAATAAAACCACATTTCTCTTTCTCTATTTGAGTTAATTTTTTTCTTTGGTTTCCAACTCTTCTTCTTTATTTAAGATTACTATCAATGCCAACTCAGTTACCATGATAGTCTCCTTATCTCTTATGAGACTCAAATCATCTATTTCTTCCATTATATGTTACCATATCTAATTGTCCTCTGATGTATATTCATCCATCTCTCCTTTGTATTCCATTGGTTCAAAATAAGATACCTTAACCTATTCTAACTCAAACTATACAAGCACTTCATCATGTGCTTCTTCTTCATTCTCTATTACTTCCACCTCATAAGCTTATCCCTGCATGTAAAGCACTCCATTGTGTGTTGATATACCTTCTTGTCCTTCCACTAACACATTAATTAGGATCAATTTATTTTCATAAAAATCATATTAATTAATATTCACATTAACATAATCATAAAAAATAATAATTAAATGATTATCTTTTACTTATTGGTTCTCCTCAAGGCTTTCTTGATTGAAACTTACCTCTTTCTTGTTTGTCATGAGGCATGGTGATGATAAAAACTCTCTTTATTTTTCTTCATCATATAATGGTTAACCTTATTTAGGGTAACATGAGATTGAATCACCAAACTCAACTGTCTAATCAGCTTGTTCAACATCATTAACATGTTGCTCATAGCTTTCAATGCTCTTCACCTATATATAAACATGTCAATAAATCATTATTAGAGGCTTCCTTTCCCCTTGATTCTCCTTATTGCTTACATTTATTTCATCTTCATCACTTGTATTCTCCTCTTTTCCATAAACTATTTGAGAGGCCATCTTACCATCACCTTTATGCATACACAGAATCTTGGTCTCATCTCTTTCAAGATTTATTCTAGCTTTGTCAATACCTCCTTAATATCACCTATCTCCTTTTCTCTTTAACTCTATTTGTTTTAATTTCATATTTTTATCTATATTCTTGTGTAATTCCTCATTCATCAAGCCCTTCATCATTTTATCTATTTACTCATCACTATCTAACTCTCTCTAGGTCTCTCTATTGGATTTTTCTCTTCTCTTGACAAGCCTTCCCACTTGAATTATTTGACATTCAATTGGTTTATTTCTCTCAATTGACCCTCTTTATCTCAGATTCTCTCTTTCTTATGCTTACCTGGGACTCTCTCTCTCTCTCTCTCTCTCTCTCTCTCATCTCTCTCTCTCTCTCTCTCTCTCTCATCTCTCTCTCTCTCTCTCTCGTCTCTCTCTACTCTCTCTCTCCTCTCTCTCTCTCTCTCTCTCTCTCTCTCTCTCTCTCTCTCTCTCTCTCATCTCTCTCTCTCTCTCTCTCTCTCTCTTCCTAGGACTCTCTTCTCTCTCTTTAAGCTCTCGACGTGAGCTTTTCTCTTGGAGATCTCACTAGCTATCTTCCTTCTCTAGGCCTTCTTGCTTAAGGGATTTGACACACCACTCTTTTATTTAACTTATATTTTTTCCTCTATCTCACATACCTATAGCCTCTTCACTCTTTCCTACAATCTCCATTAGCCAATTTCCAAAAACTCAAAAAAACATCTAACATATACTCTAGAAAATCTTCATGCAGGGTAACATATAATTTTAAAAAACATAACATAACTTATCCTTATAATTTTCCCACTTTGATATCATAGGATGTAGAGGGATTAATTAAACATTTTTTATTGAATGGAAACAATAAATGCATTCACTTCTACTACAGTTACCTCTGTTAAAATGCCTCCTAGCTCTAATCTTTACTTTGGATTGTTTTTTTATCAACCTTTGATTTTAAAATGAATATTTGTATCTATCTTAATAATATATATCACCTCAAAATTTCTTCCCTCCTCTCATTCCATCATTCTTAACCTCTCACATTTTCTTGCTTTCACACACTAGTCCTTATATCACCTTTCTTGGGCTCAATGACTTGGTAACTTGGCTCAAAACTCATTATAAGTTTCCTTTATCTCTACACAAGTTTATTTTAATCCAAAAAATTCTCCCATGTCCCCATTTTCCCCTCTCATTAAGTCCAAAAACCTCTCAAACAACTCTTAAATCTTCCCCTTACTTCTTACTTTATCCAAGCTTTCTCTAATATCCTTCTTTATAAGGCTTTTCTTATTTTTATGGATGGGTAAAAAAGATGTTTCAAGAATATAGGAACCCTTTTTCAATACCCTTTATCTAATTATTTCCTTTTCATAAAGTCTTAGGCCTTATTTCAACCAAACCATTTGATCACTCTTTTAGACTCTTTTAGCTCTTAAATTAGGTCTATTTAGCCCTATTTCACTCTTGGTACATCTTTTTCCCACACAAATGATCCATACAAGTATAAATCCATTAAAATATGTTTACTCACATAAAAAAAAAACATAACCATAAATTTTCATGAAATTTATAGGTTGGAATGCTAAAAAATTCAATTTGGGTGTATAAACCCTAACACAGGGTTTCCTATAGTCTGTATGACCCAATAGGGTTTATCTTAATATTATAATCTCATAATAAGGTTTAATTCTTATGTTAAAATTATTCCATGTCTTTATAATTATTATTATTCTTGATAAATCATTGGAATACGTTAAATAGAATACTATTCACTTTATTTACTATGACACAGTGACTGTCTATATGAGATCAACAAGATTGTTACACCTAAGAGGAGACAAGATGTTTTAGGGTTATTAAAAAGTATAAAACTTATATTAAGGATTTAAAAAATATTTATAAAAACTATAAACTTTCTCCAAATGTTTAATCTCTCCTTAATATCTTTGTTTCACCATTACTCAACCTTCAATGTTTGACTATGTGATGTTTCATGTCAACTGCAGGTCTGTGTTAGTTTTTTTCTCATCCATATACATGAAAGATACTTAAAATACTATAAATAATTAATTATCACATGATAATAAAATTAAAAACATTTAAATTTTAATGTTTCAATTCATATGGTTCTTCTCTAAATAAAACATACTCAGTATTCTTCATTATACCAAACAGTCAACTTAGGGTTTTACATAGACTTTATAGAATTACATCTTTTCTCCAAGATTTTAAACAATAAACAATGATTTCTCAGCCTTTATCAACATATATTAAAATTTTATAAAATCACAAGCAAATAAAATATTATCAGACTTTACCTTTTTTCATTACTTTGTTACACACATTGTTCATTACTCTCATGCACGAAAATGCAAGGTCAGTTATGTTTTCTTATCTTCAACTGAGTAAAACTTTATTATTTAATTTATTTGGGGTTATTATGCATTTAACATATGAATAAAAACCCCACAAAAATCTTTAATGTCTCATCGAAAAATTCTATAAAAACTTTTTTAATTGTCATATAACTACTTTAACTATTTGTAATTCCCTCTTAGACATTGAGGTGAGCCCTAACAAACCTAACCACTAAAATCAGCACCAAGGTGACTAATCACATGAGTCACGTATGGATTTAGGTGAAAATAACTACTTCAAAACTTTTTTTTCACTTGGATTTTCACCCTTTGAGGATATGTCAATCTCTCCTCATCCAAGTGGCATAATTGAAACACTTCTAGTCTATGGGTAGCCAAAGAATGAGGTGAATCTCTAAATAGGGCTAGATCCCTTAATGTACCACGTGTAGATCACTAATACACCTATTATTGTGAGAGAAAAGGGAGAGATAAAAATTAAATCAAACTATCTTAAATGAGGTGATACACTAAATTATTTTGATGACTACCAACCAATTGCATGTTACACATGAGAACGAGGGACTAACCAAACATACACTTCTCTAATCTACATCTTCTCAAATAAAATATTTAATTATGAGGTTATAATGAATGTTTTTTATAGGAGTAATAAATAATAGGCATATGATGTCACTATTTTAATATAATAACTCACTCAACCTTGACACATCAATAGAACACTTCACATGACCTGCAAGAAGAAGCTTTCAAACTGCAAATAGGTGAGAGAATGAAACAATAATGCTAAGGAAACAATAAGTAATAACTAATAAAAATCAATAATACAAGTTAAAAAAACTATAAATATTCATGTAATAGGTAAAAATAATTAGTCTTTATTGATCCATGGTATGTAAATGAGTAGGTCTTCACCATATTCAGGTGAAGCATAATTTACAAAGGCCAAAATGGCTAGTTCTTATAGAACCTGAGAGAGAGAGGAGAAGAAAGAAGTCCAAAGATCATAACGGCACTTGTAAATATGATAAAATGAGTTAATTGTGTATGATAAGGAGTGTGAAACTCATCATTCAAGGTCAAAAAGCACAAGTTTCACCCTAAGCTATGAAACTCTTGAAATATAGTGTAGAAGTTCTCATTTTGCACAAAGAAACTACCTTCATCATTAATTACTATTTTAAAATAATAAAACTTAATAGGGATAGGTATAATAATTTTAATTATAGGTAAGGGTTTAAGACATGCCTCTATATGCATTGGTTTTAGTCCTCATCATCTGGAATCTTCCCAAAATGAGCTATCACCATCTAAAGTCAAAATAACTCTTCTTTCATACACCCTGCACACTTGGCCTCCAAAAAGGCATAAATTTTTAATTGAAATTTTTAAAAGGGAGTGGATGATAATTTTAAATACCCTCTATGGCCTTATAGGCATCAGGCGTAGCTTAAAATTAGCTTACTTGAAGTTTTCCACCCTTCTCACTAGCTTGGTCACTATATCAGTTTTAACTAGCTAAGATGAAATATTTATTAAGGAACTTAGGATTTTTATTTAGGAAAAAAATTTACATGGTGATTTATCTTAATTCCTAATATTCCCTTATATGTGATTGTAATCTCTTGAAACCTCGTATAATATGCATAATGCACAAAATAGTCAAGAAACCCCTATTTTGTGCTCCATCCATATAATTTCATACAGTCCAATAGGATATGGAGAATAATGAGAGATTATTATAAAAGTATCAAGTAATTTAATGTTCATTCAATTTCAATTTAATATCCCTCTAACTTCATTTTCCTAATTGGGTCTTTATCCAAGGGTTTTCAAGGGTTTTGGGTCATTTATGCTCTTAAGGTTTATTCATGAAGATGGAACATTGGAAATGCAAAAAAATATCACAATAATGATTTTAAAGGACCATAATAACCTCCATAAACTCCATAGATCCCCATTCAAAGCATTCAAGTATATATGAGAATTTAAAACTAGCCTACTGAGCTTGCTTCTCCATTTTCACATGCCTAATGTTGGTCCTAAGACAATAATGGATCTCCTTGTGGTTTATCTACATAAAAATATTTTTATAACATATTTTATGACATAATTAATATGATACAATGGGTTAAAATTCATATCTATGTATAGAAGCGTGAATGACTTCCCATTTGGACACCAGGTCTAAACCCTGCCTAGTAAACATGTTTGCACCTTTGAGGATTTAGACCTCCTTGTAAGGATTATACCCTTTGTGAGATGTTTTTAATGTTTCCATATATGTGTTTCAAATTTTCACACCTTATTTTAATGTTTAATCATTCCTTATCTCACCTCCTTACATTCCTTTCCTAGTACTGCAGGGTTCATACTCAAAGGCAATGCCCTCTATCTGAGACAAAATAAAGGGAAATCACCTATTATATTAGACAATGGTGAATGTAAGAGAGGTTTATTAAATTATTATATATTATATTCACAATATTTCATCCCCTGGTATTGTCATTTCACCCTTTAATTATTCAAAAATCCAATATATACTGTTAGAGAAAGGACTGTATGTAGTGTTTAGAGTGTAGGTTGTATATTGCATTGTTTATATCTCATTATTTATTATATTTTACATGTAAATATACTATTAAGTTAATGAATATAATTATGAATTTTTCCTAGGTCTGGTCATCACCTTATCTCTTCACATACTCCTTACCATACCCTAGCTAGTCAAGACTGTGTATAACCCTGATTGTGTTTCCTTGTTTTAGAGGGAACCTATACGTAGTCCTACATGTTATAGGTTTTAATGTAACTATTTTGAGCCTATTATAGTCCCTTAGGGTCATTTTTAATATTTTTTACCCATTTTTTCACCTTGGTTATGCATTATCAACATTGAAAGTATTACTTCCTGCTCACTACCTCTAATAGTCAATAGTGGTTAACCTTTTGAGGTAAAAATGCCTATAAGAAACCATAACCATTGAAACATATGAAAAGTATATTTTATAAATATTTTTATGTATTTATAATTAACCTTAAATCAACAATCATTGGTATATTTTATGTTCAAACTCTTACTATGGATTGTGTTCTCCTACAATTGGTTGTGGGTGGGTAATTTTAGAAATAGGCACACTTGTAGATGCTAATGGGAGATAAAACATAGTATAACATCATATTTAGGTGATCATTATGATATTTTAAATTAATTTTAAATAAATAATGTCATATAAACATGATAATATGCCTTATATTTCCAACTTGGAAAATAAATTTGCTCAAGGACTCAAATTCATGTAGATGTTACTAGTTAGAAATAGTGCATAAAAATGCATTTTTGAGGTTCTAAACAACCACTCTACCTTAGTCATCTTACATAAAAAAAATTTATAATAATTATAATATGTAGGGACTAAAAAAATTGGTTATTAAGAGGCATTTTAAGTCTTTAAAACCATGTCATATGCTATCAAACAAAAGGCCCTGACCTATGTTTTCTCATTTTAGGGATTTGATCCTTAAACTCAGTCCACCTTGTTAGAAGGTGATATTAAATATTGTTTATAAAAAATAACACTCAAGGTAAGTATACCATGATAATTTAACCATAATAATTCCTTTATTATATTTTTAATCACTTATTCCAACACTTCAAAATAGCTTCTTAGCTCTGTGGTACCACCTGTAGGTGGTTATTCTAATGTACAAGTAGTAAAGTAAAAATATGTATAGTGTGTATTATAATTGGAATTAAATGGGTTATATTATTACATAAATACCTAAAAATTCACTCTTCACACTTTAAATTATTTTAATTAGGTTTTAATACCTTCTTTCAATGTTGCACCTTTCTACAGTCACCCGTGTATGTTCATACATGGTTGCTTGTGTACATATATATCATTGACTATCATAAAATTATTTTTGTGATACTTGGAGGGGTAAAATATAATTATTAACAAAAAAATAAAATTAAAAACACATTTTATATTCTCCATTATTCATCTATAAGTGTGATTAGAACTCAAAAAACATGACTGTAATTGAGAGCAAGCAAAAAGTTGGCTATGAGTATGTGAAGACTAGGTATAGAAGACAAGGTCTAATGTTTAAAGTTAAAACATGAAATTGACATGGTATTTATGGAATTTTAACATGGAAAACATGATATCCTACTCATATTAATCCCTTTCAAAGAATACAACCTTATACAAGTAGTGAACTTGACTGCCATTCCACCTAGATCATCAACTTGTAAATTGAACTAATTATTCAATGATATCTATTACAAAAATTAAACTAATCATGGAAATCATATGATAATAGTGAAAAAATCCTATGGTTTCAACATCACCAACTATATTGTATGGACCTATCCAAAATAGAGCAAAACCTATAGGGTGCATAGGTTAGAAAACAAATTAGATAGTCTAACTTCTTAGGAGTGGTTCCTAAAGCAAAAATCACCATTACTATACAACCAAACATAAAATGGAACATTAATTAGTTTATAATACACAATTATGATAATTTTTCCTAAAAACTCTCTTGTTGACCATACCAAGTACAAACTTAAAGGCCATTCTTGCTTTCCAAGCCTAGTGAAAGAAGAGAAAAGTAGTTTTCTTCATTTATTGAAGCTTATGATCAAATTGATCATTGAATTAAGTGTATGGAATACCAAGGGAAACTCATAAAATGTCCTCAACTACAATAATTAGTATAATTTTATACACCTCACTAAATGCTCATTTTTCCAAGAAAATTACCTTTTTTTCTGAATAACCTACCACTTTTTAGTTGCAAACAGTTGATTAAGACATATGAGGACACATGTGGCATGAAATAATCCTCATAAAACTTAAAATATCCCAAAGAGTCTGTATAAGTCATTAAATGCTCCATTAATGACCTTTAAAATGACTCAAAATGATATATTGACTAATTAGACTAAGACTAAGGCTAAGATGACATTAAAGTAGATCAAATGACCTATAATACACCTTATGACATAATATTAGACCCCTAAAACATGTAAAAATTAAGTTTTTACCTATAGGGGTCCCAATTTGACTTGCATGGTCAAATTTGGTCAACAAATTAGTGACTCATAAGGGGTAGTATGCCTGTTATACTAAAGATCAATAGCCTTATCAGCCCATTGGGATTAGGGAGTCATTTGGAGTCTAAAAAATAATAAGAGGACTCTAACCATTGACAACAAGATTTGGTCAAGACAAGACCAATTGACTACCTCAACCACATAAAATAAAGGACACACATAAAACAAAGTAAACAAACCAACGAGACACACATGTGCTTAAAACACTTAGGGAAATCATAAAACAAACAACTATGCACAACTAGAAACTAAGCATACCTCCTTCCTAGGATAAAAAGGAAAGTTTCTTAAATCTCCTTATTCATAAGATGAATCATAGTGTTAAGCATGTTGCTCCTTGGATTGTATGCTTGTTAGATCAGACCTATTCCTTGACACTTTACTTGATCTATTCTCAAGTATACCATCCTCAAATAGTTCTCCATTATAAAATTATTCCTCTTAAACTTGTACACATACCTCATACTACTTCCTACTCTTCATCTCATGATTAACTTATATCTTCTTTGTAGGCATGGCTTTAAGAGGAGTAGCTTCTTATTCTTTAGAAGAATGAGGCTAATAGAAGCTTGTTCCATCTTTCAAGAGCTGATGTGTTTCTCCCAAATGGTTGTGTTAACACTTTGATTTTCACCCTTGAGGAGATGCTTAGCTCTCCTCATCCAAGTGGAAAAATATAATCATCTCTGTTGCTATGGGTGATAATTTTGTTGAGATGAATCTCTAGATTAGGGGCTAGCTCCCCTTGATGCACCTTTAAGCTCTTTCTAAACTAACAAATCTGAATTATAAGGGAGAAGGAAAAAACTAAGAAAAGAAGTGGTGATGCACTAATACTTTATATCCTCCTAAATGACTAAAACCTCTACTTAAAGGTAAACAAGGATGTTTCACACAAAATCAAAACAAAAGACATAGATGCATCAATATTTCATAAGTTAGATTTAGGAAGGTACTTAACATTTAGGAGGGTGATGAATGATTCTACAAAGAGAATACACATATACCACTTCTAATATGTTTATACACTTAGTAAATTATACTAATAGAGACCTGAAACATCATCCCTTATACACATTGGTAAGTGACCATAGATTGACATGCTAAAAAATAACCTTTTCACTAGTCATTATCAACAAGATTCAAACTTATTCATAATAGTGCAATGTGTGAATGGAAAAATCACTTGTATTTTTTTCAAAAGTTACTAGTACAAATTTAACCATAGTTTCATTATAGCCAACATAGACTCTAAAAGGGTAGAAAGAATACATATGTATAGTTTTTTGGAAAAGAGGTCAGGGAAATGAAATGCAAAGATCAATCAAACATGTGTCAACTAAGAACAAGAATAGTTACTATACATTTTTTCAAGATGCTTATGATGGTTATACAAGTAGAATCAAGATATCTTTAATTGTGTTTTGCTATAAATGGGCTTAGCTATTGGAAATTTGTTTTGATGTTAGCTGCTCTTTGTTTCCTCACTTAGATATGAAACAATGTAACAACTCAAACCATCAACCTACCTATTTATGCTTGTTATAATACATAGATGCTCAAGATCTTGCCACTTGTCATTTTCTCATATGTCTTCATGTTCCCACACTTTTGTTTTTAACTCTAATGGATATGTCTTGTAGCTTGAAATTGACATTCTAAGGGCCATCACCTTTCAGGTATTTCTTCCAAACAATTTATATGTGGCACTTATTTTTGAACTTTTTGTCTCATACTTACTTTTAGACAATTTGTCTACATCTATTGGTCTTCATAATTTTTTATCAAGTGATTTATTTTGGCCTTTTCTATCTATACCTTTTCTTGTAGATGATTTTCATAGACAACCCTTTGGAATTTTTATTTGGCCCTTCTGCAAGGAACATACCCTTTGAGAGAAATGTAAATGACCCCTTCAACTTGAAAGTGACCTTTGAAAAAATACAAGTGTCCTTTAGCATTTTTTAAATGGTCCTTTTCTGAACAAAATATGCCCTTTGGAAAAAATTACAACATACCCTTCAGAAAAATGAAAGGGTCCTTTAGCTTGAAAAATTCCTTTGGGAAAGTTAAAGTGCCTTTTGAAAAGTTACAAGCACCCTTCGAAAAATTTGTTTTGGACAAAAAGTCTAAAACAATTCCTTCAAAAAGATTTAAGTAAACCATTTCTTACAAGAGAGATACATTTTATAAAAAATGTTTGAACCTTCAAAAAAATTGTTTTGGATAAAATGTCTGAAACAATTATTTCTTTTGGATTTTTGAAAAAGATCCCTTCATAAAGGCAAGTATCCTTCAGAGGAAATGCAAATGTCTACCTTCTAGAGAAAATGCCCTTTGGGAAAGTTGTAAAAGTAACATTTAAAAAGGAAAAATACCCTTTAAGAAATTTGAACTGAGCCAACATACCATTCAAAAGACTTGTCTGGGCCATTTTCCCAAAGGAATTCTGCCTAATGAAAAGTTTGAGAAATAACACTTAGCAAAAGACCAAAACAAACTTTCCAAAATAATTCATTACAAAGGACTTAGCTAAAAGAGTAAAAAATAAAGCTTTCAAAAGGAAAACACTTGTGTTTTTATATGTAAAAGACTTCAACTTTATATAAGAACACTTCTTCTAAATGAAACCTACATACTAGACTTGGACAAAGGTATAGACTTAGACATTTTTTTTGAAAAAATGGGTGTCCAATTTTGGCCTGAAGGGCCAACATTTGGTCAAAAAATTAGTGACTCATAGGGGTATTATGCCTTCTATACTAACCAGACTAGTAGCCTTATCCAACTCAGAGCCAATGGAGTTAATGGATTCTTGAAGATGACTAATAAGGATTATACCAAAACAAAACATAAGGAAACACACCACACAAAAATAACAAGACCAAACAAAGCCAACACAAAATAAGACCAAGATAAACCCACACATGTGCATAAGCACTTATGGAACATATGAAAAATAGGAAACTATGTATAAAGGGAAAGATAAACTTAGTAATAATGTTTTAGATATATCCCATTAACTAGGATATGCAGCTTCTCTCTATCCAACCTTGAGAGTTGTAAAGCATTGTGTTTTTTGCATTGTGTAATCACATATGGGAAACTTCACAAAGCATATAAAATTTTGTGTCTTCCAAGATTGACCCTATCTTCATTCCATTTTAGGACAATGTCTCCTTTGAAAATCCTTGGCATTGACTTCTTGTTAAAATACTTCTTTGTTTGCTCTTGGTGCACTGTCATGGTTTGCATAGCTTGATCTCTTGTCTCCTCAAGCTCCATCAACTCACATAATCTAACTCCCATTCTCTCATTCTCCATTAGTTGTAGCTAATAAGTGAGGTCTAAAGCTGGTAACTCAAGTGAGATAAGAAGCTTAGCCTCCCTTCTATACACAAGTGTGTATGGTGAGTTACCAATTGCTTTTTAGGGTGATCCTATCAACCCAAAGGGTTGTCTATAACTTGGTGAGCCAAGTCCTTTGACTCTCTTCCATCTTTATTTTTATGATCTTGATCAAATTCTTATTTATGCACTCAGCTAGTCTATTTGCATAGGTATAGTAGTTGGAGAAGGTGTTAAGGTAGATTCCATGCTTTGAAGCCCATTCACTTATCCTTGTTCCTAAGAAGGCTAGTGTTTTATCTAAAATGATTATTGAATGAGCTCTAAATTTGGTTACTATACCTTCATAGAAGTCTAGGATTAAGTTTTCATTTTCCTCCTTAAGAGTTATATCTTCCACCCATCTTGTAAAATAATGAGTGGCTATCAACACCCACTTATGACCAACACTAGAAGGAGGATTGATCAGACCTATGAAACCTAAACCCCATTGCATAAAGGGTTTATCAACTTGGACTGGATGAAGAGGAAATGTAGACAACTTTTGTTTTCCATCAAAAATAGCACACTTTTGGAACTTCCTTACCCAAGCATGGTTGTCTGTAATTAAGCTAGGCCAAAAGTATCCAGCTCTCATAGCCTTAGTAGCTATAGTTCTTGGAGCAAAATGGCCACCAGCATCATGGAAATCATGCAATAATTTGTCAATCTGATCTAAATCAATGCACCTCAAAAGTACACCTAAAAAATTCCTTTCTAAAAATCACTCCATCAACAAGTACATAAGGAATGGATTGCAGCCTAAAATACCTTCTTCTAGATCTATCAAGACCTTGTCAACACTCACCAATTTGAAGGAAATGAATCATGTCTTGTGTCCAAATCCTTGTGGCTAAAGGTCAAAATGCTATATGACCATCATGAAGTGCCAAAATAATCTACCTTTGATCTTTAAAATCTTAATCAAGATGCTCACACAGTCCTTTTCCTTTCAATAACTTAGTTGTTTTGATCTCCACATCATATTCCATCACTTTGGTGATCCAACCTGCCTTTTTCTCATTTAAATCTCTACTCAATAGAAATTATTTTACACTGGGATGAGGCACAAAAAAGTGAATATTTTTTATAGACAACATATGCCTAAACTTCTTCAAACTCCTTATGACTGAAAGCACTTGTTTCTCAACAAATGTGTATCTTCTCTCATAGCCTTCCAAACCTTGACTAAAAAAGGTAAATAGGTTGTTCCAAATTTTTATCATTATATTTAGTAAGCATGTAAAATATTATCTCTTCATTCCTAAAATTATGCAGGTTAAAGTCCTTGAAGAAGTTAGGACTTGCAAGAGTAGGGGCTTGGGTAATGGCTTGTTTGATCTCTTCAAAACTTTATTTTCTCCTTCCTATCCAAGTGAATATATCATCCTTTCTTAGCATATATGTCAAGGGCTTGACCATGTTATAAAAATTAGGAATGAACCTCCTAATTAAATTTATCTTATCAAAGAAGCTTTGTAGACCCTTCTTATGTTTAGGTAAAGATAATGCCAATATTGCACTTACCCTTTCTGAATCAATAGACATACCTTTCTTAGAAACAATATGTCCTATAATTTTTTCATAATGGATAATAAAAACACACTTATTTGGGTTTATATAGATTAAAAAATTCTCTACACCTCTCAAAAATCTACCTCAGGTACTTCAAATGATCATTTGCATCCTTGGAGAAAACTGTCACATCATCAAGATATACCAATACACTATCATTGATTAGTCCTTGGAAAGCCATATCCATTTCATGTTAAAAAGTAACTATAGAATTTTAAAATCTAAATGGAATCTTCCTATAGGCATATGTGCCCCATTTTTTGGTGAAGGATATTTTTTATTGGTCACTTTCTTTCACCAAAATCTGATTATACCCATAATAACCATCTAGGAGAGAAAACCTCTCATTACCTACCACCACTTGAAAAAATTTCTCCATAGAATGGAGGGGATAATGATATCTCAAATAAACTCTATTAAAATCCCTGAAGTCCACACACAACCTGATCTCCCCATTCTTATTTCTAATAGGGACTAAGTTGGCCAACTAGGAAGAATGCTAGATAGGAAAAATGATCATGGACTCAATCAACTTAGTGAGCTCTTTCTTCATGAGTGGTTCAATCTTGGGATTGATTGACCTCTACCTTTTCTTTATGGGTTTGTAATTTTCATATAAATCAATGGTATTTTGAGCCAAGCTTGGATCAAAACCCTTCAAATCACTATACTCCCATGCAAAAATATCACTAAACTCCTTGCATAATTCAATAAAATCATATTTTTCTTGACTAGTGCATACCTTCCCAAGTGAAATTAGCTTATATTTAAAGATTTATATCCTTTCATAGTTATCTTTCTTGGTGGAAATGCTTACCTTCTCCTTCTTGAGCTGGTCATCCTCATTGAATGTGCTTTCAAGAGTTACTAGGCCTTTGGGAAGCTTGTTGGATTTTAGCTAGACAATCTACCCTCCATATTGTTGTTGAAGCTTAGACTGATTATTTGTAGAGAAATAAACCTCTTATTTTATTAAGAGGGCTATCTTTTCATCACTCTCAAAAACATGCCAATTGGTGAAATTATCTGGTATAGAAGGTCTCACAATCACCTTTAGATGAAGTTGATTCTTGTCTCCTCTTATGCCTTTCAGAACATCAAATTGAGCACTAATAGATGCCTATCTATCAGCATGATTATTATTTTCCCTTGGAATATAAGTGATATTAAATTACATTAATTATTATACAAGGTCCCAATCTCTATGCTTATATGACTTGAGTGAGGAATTCTTAGTCAAATTCTGCCCTCTAACTTGATTGACAACAAGTTCACCATCATCGAATGCTTGCAATTATTTGACACCTCTTTTTCTTAACCACTTGAGGCTATGAATGAGGGACTCATATTATACTACATTATAAGAAAAAAAGAAATAAAATTTGAAATTTGAAAAATATCCTTCCTTTGAAGGTGAAACCAAAATTGCTCCATCTCTAGCCCCAATCTTGATTCTAGACCCATCAAAGAAAAGCTACCACAAACCATTCACATCTTAATTTGACTTCATAAAATTTGGAATGAAAGAATAATTATCATGTATATAATATACTCCAAGACTATATTCATCAATAAACTTGTAAGGATCATGCACATATTTGTCATCTCCCCACTCATCTAGGAACAAATAAAAAAACTCCTTCAAGGGAAGATGAAGGGGATTGATCAATGTGAAACTCCTCTTCATTAATGATAGAATAGTTAACATTTAATACCTTATGTGAATATGGTTCTAAGTGATATATATGAATAGGTTTTGACTTAATCTTCACTTTAGTGCCATATTTTGTTCTAAACACCATGTAGGACCAATTAGCTACCAAGTATCCACCTATCTTGGATGTAAAGTCTCTTGACAAGAAAAGAGAAAAATAGGGAGGTAAATATAACACCACCACATCATGAGGAATTGAAAATGTAGGAAAATAATGAAGTATCAATTTAAAACCTTTCAGAACCCCTAAATTCTTGGTTGGTGATCTATCTAATTACAAAACTCCTTTAGTCATTGGCTCATATTTGATACATAACTTATCTGTTATTTATCTGGGCATAACATATGTGCGTGATCCACCATATATGATGAAATTATGAACCAATAAATCACAAATAATTAAATATAGGTAGAAAGGAGGATTATTCTCATCTTTATTCACTTGACCATCTACAGATTGAATTCTATTGACCAAAACAACATTGTCACTTCTAGATGGGCCAACTTATGTACCCAATCCATGGAATTCGTTTTGGAGTATATATTTATTCCTTAATAATTATATATCATCCGATAATGAGATGTTCATATGAATCTTAATCATCTAGTCCACAACATTAATGGAAGGATTACTTACCTCGGGGTTCTCTTTATGAACATTCGCACCTTGTGATGTAACTTGTGGAGACAGGGTTGTAACAACTATCCTAAAACCTAGAAAAATATAAATATAATGTAATTTAGGATCTAAATTAGACCCTCATCCCATATGAGCTGATGTAGGATTCAAAACATGTCCTTGATTGGTTCCTTGAACTTCTTCAACTACCCTTTTCTTTGATCTAGTATTGGCAGCCAGACTAGCATTCTGATTGCTTGCATTCCCCACATAATTAATGGCACAAAAATTACCCTCTAAATGATTCAAAGAGTGGAATAAGACTTAACCTATCTACTCTCCATCTTAAATTGTGTTGGCATATCAAAATTTTAAAATTGAGATGTTTGTTCACCTTGTGTAGTCATGCCTTGATTTTGCATCTCATTGGCATAAACAACCTGTTCTTGACCTTGCTAAAAAAAAGGATAGTCAAGTTGTTCATGGACCAATTTTTTTTGAGTGGGAACAATGGATTTTGAGGATGAGGTAAAATTAGGACTATAACTTTGTTAAGGCTTGACATGGGTGATTTGGCCTTGTCCCTGATTATTGCCCTAAAAAGGAGGTTTATTTGTTTGTCTAAACTAGTTGTAGGACTGATAAGGCCTATAGCTTTAGGATTTTTACCTTTTGAGAGAAACCAGTTCATTAGTAATACTTTGAAGTAGGATATTGACTTCACACATTTCATTGGTGAGGGTAATGGTAGATTTTTCTTGACTAGGCAAATGGATTAAAGTTGGCAATGGACTTTGACTAAGAGAATGCAAATCAGGGAATAATGGTATTGTAGGTCTAAGAGATATCTTTCCTTCTTAGACAAGACAATTCTCAAAATTTATGGATATTTCATAATCAAAAAGTAATGCATTTCCATTCATAGATTGAGTTATCATAGAAATGTCACTATTCAACACTTTCAAGTAGTACAAAAAATACATAGTTTGCGATTGGCCTCACAAGAATTAGGATTTTATCCCAAGTTTTTTGGAACCTAGTATTAAAATATTGCATGAATTCATTTGGTTCCCTCTTTATTTTGGTCAATTTCTCAACTAGAGACAAGTTATCACTCTTTTCCCCAAACCTATAAGTCAATATGGTCCCCAACTCATCCCATGAGCCAATAGAATTTACAGGTAAGGTCTCATACTAGTCCAAAACTTTTCCTTTGAAAGACAAGGCCAACAACCTAATAGATACATTTTATTTGGTAATATTATGTATATTACAAAAAATTTATATATTTGAATATGCTTAATGGCATTAATAGGACCATCCCCACTAAAGTATAGGACACTTTTTAGAGAAACTCCTAGAATTTGATCGTATTGGGCAAGATGTAAGGGAGATGCCCCCTAAAAAGGCATAAAAGGTTGTCTTCTATCCATTTTGGAAAGAACACTATGGATGTTAGGAATGGAATATCACAAACTTGGAAGCTTTGAACACAAAACCTCTTTTTTAGGGATGATTATTGATAAACCTAAACCTTTTGATGGAATATGGAGGTAATTCCATTAACTCAAAGGGTACACCATTAGCAACAAACCTAGTGGTCACCTTTGGCATGGAAATAAGGATTGATCATCAACCAAGGACTTTAATTATTCAATGGAGTTGCCAGGTATTGAATGTAGATGCTTCTTTATCTATAACCATGTTAAGACCATCACCAATCTTGAAAAATCTTATAGGATTTAGAGGTCCCACCAGGTGTTCCAAAAATTATTGATGCTTGAATTTTCACCCTTGAGGAGATGCTCAACTCTCCTCATCCAATTGGCAAAATGGAATCATCTCTCATGCTATGGGTGAAAATTTTATTGAGATGAATCTCTAGATTAGGGGTTATCTCCCCTTGATGCACCTTTTAGCTCTTTCTAAATCAACAACTCTGAATGAAAATGGAGAAGGAAAACAACTAAGAAAACAAGTAGTGATGCACCAATATTTTATATCCTCCTAAATGACTGAAACCACTACTTAAATGTAAACAAGGATGTTTCACACAAAATAACAACAAAAGATAGATGCATCAGTATTTCATAAGTTAGATTCATGAAGGTACTTAACATTTAGGATCATGATGAATGATTCTACAAAGAGAATACACATATATCACTTATAAGATGTTTATACACTTAGTAAAGAATACTAACAGAGACTTGCAACATCATCCCTTCTACACATTGGTAAGTGACCATAGATTGACATGAGAGAAAATAACCTTTTCACTAGTCATTATCAACAAGATTAAAACTTATACTCAATAGTGCAATGTGTGAATGGTGAAATCACTTATATTTTTTTAAAGAGTTACCAAAACAAATCTAACCAAAGTTTCACTATAACTAGCAGAGGCTCTAAAACATTAGAATAAATACTTATATATAGTTTTTTGGAAGAGAGGTTAGGTGAATTAAATGTAAAGATCAATCAAACATGTGTCAATTGAGAATAGGAATAGTTACTATACATTTTGCAAGATGCTTCCAATGGTTATACCAGTAGAATTAAGATGTCTTAAACTATGTTTTACTATAAATGAGCTCAGTTGTTAGAAATTTGTTTTGACATTAGCTACTCTTTATTGGTTTTCTTAGCTATGAAATGGTGTAACAACTCAAAATGTTGACCTACGTATTTCCACTTGTTGTACATAAATGATCAATATCTTACCACTTATCATTTTATCATCTATCTTTAAGTTCCCACACTTTTTTTTTAACTCTAATGGATATTCCTTACAAATTGAAATTAATGTTCTATGAGCCATCACCTTTTGGGTATTTTTTTCAGAAAATTTATCTATGGCACTTATTTTTGGACTTTTTGTCTCCTACTTGATTTCAAACAATTTGTTAGAATCTATTGGTATTCAAAATTTTCTATCAAGTGATTTTTTTCAACCTTTTGTACATATACCTTTTCTTGTGGATAGTTTTCCTGAACAACCCTTTGGAATTTTTGTTTATCCCTTTTAAAAGGAACATACCCTTTATGAGAAATGTAAATGACCCCTTCGACTTGAAAGTGATCTTCAAAAAAATGCAAGTGTCCTTCAATATTTTTGAAATGGTCCTTTTATGAACAAAACATGCCCTTCATAAAAATTGCAACATACCCTTCAAAAAAATAAAAGGGTCCTTTAGCTTGAAAAAGTCCTTTGAGAAAGTTAAAGTGCCTTTCAAAAAGTTACAAGAACCCTTCAAAAAAGTTACTTCAGACAAAAAATCTGAAATAATTCCTTCAAAAATATTTAAGTGAATCATTTCTTGCAAGAGAGATACATTTTGGAAAAAATATTTGCACCTTCAAAAAAGTTGTTTCAGGGAAAATGTCCAAAATAATTATTTTCTTCATATTTTTGAAAAGATCCCTTCAGAAAGGCAAGTGTCCTTCAGAAGAAATGTAAGTGTTCACTTTTTAGATAAAATGCCCTTGAGTAAAGATGCAAATGTACCATTTTGAAAATAAAAATACCCTTCACTAACTTTAAACCAAGTTATCAAACCCTTCAAAAGACTTGTTTGGGCCATTTTCTCGAATGAATTCTATCGAATGAAAAGTTTGAGAAATAACACTTAGCAAAAGACCAAAAAAAACTTTTTGAAAGAATTCATTACAAATGACATAGCCAAAATATAAAATAAAAAATATTTCAAAAGGAAAACACTTAGGTTTTTATATGTAAAAGACTTCATCTTTGTATAATAACACTTCTTCCGAATGAAACCTGTATACTAGACCTAGACAAAGGTATAGAATTAGATGCTTTTTTGAAAAAAAAAAGTTTTTCCAATTTTGGTGTAGAGGGCCAAAATTTGGTTAACACATTGAGAGGATGATATTCCATGTTTATTATTTCAAACATATCACCATGGGATGCATATGTCTCTTGAAAGGATAGATTTGAAAAGTTACTTTTTTAGCATACTTACTTGAATGTCAAGGATACCTTTTTCACTTTTGATTATATCATAGACCCCTTAAAGAGAAGTATAACCTATTCCAATGATTGTAAACAAGTCATCCCAAGTGTGATTAGAGACTTTTTATTTCTCATCTATGACATTTTAGAAAATGTCATCTTACTTATAATCATTTGCAGTCAGCTCTAAGGAAGTTGTAGACCCTTTGAGAGATTCAAAATCATTGAAAATGATTAAAAAGTACTACCAAAAGTCCTCATATTCTATTTTATCATCATCATGAAGGGTAACAACAAGATAATCTCTTTCATCCTCTTATTTATAATCTAAAAGGATTTCATCGAAGATTTCTTCTTTGACCCAAGGAAGGCATTCTTCATTATCAACACAACAAGAAGACTCAACACAAAGACTCACCTCTTAGAATTTGGGACCTATTCAGGGATATCAAGTTGTATCTTAGTTATCATAACCTAGCTTTGTTTCTAAATGGTTGCAATATCTTCCATCTCCTTCTCCTTCTTGGTGGTGTCAAGACTAGGCATTTTAAAATTAGGTGACTTAGCCCAAAGAGGCTACCAAGGAGCTACACTTTATTAAAGTAAGAGTTCTAAATTTTATTCAACCAAATTCTTCTCTTTAGGTTCCTATACCATAGTTACATCAATTTAAAGGGTGATAAGATGGGGACAAGATTAACTAATTGGTGGAGGTGGAACATAGGACTCAATATCAAATTGAGAATGAATTACAGGGGATCCTTTGGGAAGCTCTTGAGGAAGGAGAGGCACACATTGGGATAAAATAGCTTGGTTTTCTTCCTTCAATTTTAAAATCAATTCATTTACATCTGATTCATCTTTATCACTCTCTTGAGGAAGGTTAGATGGGGTGTTTTTAGGTATACTATCTTCTTTTGGCTCTAAACCTTCCATCACACCTTGACTTAACAATTTCATTCTCAACTCTAGCTGTTCTATTTGCTTGGCTAGGTTCTCTTAGAAAATTCTATCTTTAAATTTATAGGCATCATCATGAGGATAAAAAGTACAAGAGGGCTGACATGGAAGATAATAGGAATCTTGAGGAAGGTTGAGAGGGTCTTACATAGAATCAAGCTCTTTTTCAACTTTGTACTCTTTGTCCAGGATTTTATCCTCTTTCTTTCCCCATGATTCCACTACCTTATTCTATCTTAGGATGTTAGGATCAAGAGTCTCTTCTTGAGGTGGTGATGCACTTTTAAGATTGGATGAAGTGTTTAAGAAACTTGTTATCTCTTTAGGCTTGGATTCTCCACCTTATCTCCAACTTATAATCGCATATCTAGAGGTCTCTTCTTGAGGTGGGGTTGTAATGGGAGAGGGAAATGAGGGCTTAAATTAAACTTAATTTTCTAATTATATGGAATATTTGATCTAAATATTAGCCAACTTAATCTGCCTATCAAGATTTTCTTGAAAAAATAAGTTTGTCTTTCCAACTCTCTTTTCCACTTGATTGGGGAAAAGATGACTTTGATAATCTAGATTAGGCTCATGAGCAGGGGTCAAGTAGGACTGATATAAATCTTGGGGAGGTTGATATGAGGGATGATATAATTGGTGAGACTACTTCTCATGAATTTTTACCCTATCTTCTAAGGTTGAAACTAGGCCACTCACATCTAGCATCTCACTTGTAAGCCTTTACCAATTATATCTCTCAATAGGTGTCCACTCTCTTTTAACCAGATCTAATGCATCTCTCACCTTATGAATAAAATGAATAATAAAAAATTGACCATGTCCCTTTAATATGACAATATATAACATATACTTCTCATAGTCTAAAAGATTTTTTTTAAAGGTTGAAATGGGCTGACTTGAGAAGTGACTAGGTTGACTATGAGCAAGATATGGACAAGGTTGATTGTAGGGATGATACAACTCATGAAAAGGATATAAATGGTAATATTGGAGATTTTAAGAATCATATTATAATTTATAAGGATCATGACCAAGCTGATAAGGAATGCTATAAGATTGTAAATCTTACTAACTTATGTAAAACAATACTCAACACCAAAGTTAGCCATAGAACTTCATTAGGAAGTAAGAACACAAGGAATGATTATAAAAAATATTCAAAAGGAATACTTTGGCTACTTGAAAAAATAATTTAATCTTGGAATGTCCATTGGTGCTTGCATATATGCCTTCAAAAGTTGATGTGTTGAAAGACAACACCAAAAATATTTCAACTTCTTAGACTAAGAGTCCTATTGAGCATGCCAAAAACTATTGTCACTTGTATTTTGACCCTTTGAGGAGATGTAAATATATCCTCATCCAAGTGGTACAATTGAAACACCTCTAGGCTATGGGTAGCCTAAGAATGAGGTGAATATCTAGATAAGGAAAGCTCTCTTGATGTACCACTTGTAAATCACTACTACATTTATGATTGTGAGGGAAAATAGAGAGAGAAAAATAAAAAAACTATCTTAAAGGAGGTGATACACCAAATTTGTTGATGAATTCCAACCAAGTGCATATTACACATGAGAATAAGGGATGAACCAAACATACACTTCTCCAATCTGCATCTTCTCACATAAATATTTCATTATGAGGCTGTGATGAATGTTTAGGCTAGGAGGAATAAATAAGAGGCCTATGATGGAACTATTTGAATAGAATAACTCACTCAACCTTGAAAAATCAATAGAAAACTTCACATGACCTACTAGAAGAGGTTTTCCAACTATAAATAGGTGAGATAATGAAACAACAATGTTAAGGAAATAATAATTCATCACTAATCAAAATCAATCATCCAAGTGAACAAACTATGAATAGTCAAGAAAGAGGTAAAAATTAGTAGTATTTATTGATCCATGGAATGAAAATGAGAAAATATTTTCCATACTTAGGTGGAGTGTAATTTATAAAGGCCAAAATGGCTAGTTCTTATAGAACTTGAGAGAGAGGAGAAGAAATAAGTCTAAAGGTCATAAGGACACTTATCAAGCTAAGAAAATGAGTTACTTTTACATGAGAAGGGAAATTAAAATTGATCATGTAAGGTTAGGAAGCATAAGTGTAACCCAATGTCATGAAACTCTTGAAATGTGGTGTAGAGGTCCTAATTTTACACAAGGAAATTGCCTTCATCATTCAACCCTGTTTGAACATCCCAAAACTAACAAGGGATGGGTCTAATAATTGGAGTGAGAGGGAACGATTTTATGCATACCTATCCATGCATTGGTTATAGTCCTAGTCATCTAAAATATTTTTAAAATGAGCTATCACCATCTTTAGTCAAAATAACTCTTCTTTCATACACCCTGCACACTTGGAATCCCAAAATGCATCAATTTTCCATGAAAATTGATAAAATAGAGTGGATGAAACTTGTCAATACCCTCCATGGACTTAAAGGCAACAAGAAAACCTTAAAATTATATTAATTTAAGTTTTAAACCCTATAACCTACATGAATAATTTCATAAAATAGTTAATTTCCATCTTATAACCTTCAATAATTTGACATCTCTTGAAAACTCCTATAACCTGCAAAATAAATAATATAGTCAAAAAAACCCCATTTTGTACTCCATTTGTATATTTTTGTATAGTCCAATAGTATGGGGAGGATATTGAGAGAGCCTTATGTAAGGTTTGAGCACTTTCATGGTCATTCCATCTTTTTTGAATAGCCCTCCAACCTCATTCTCCCAATTAGGTCTTTATATAAGGGTTTGCAAGGGTTTTGGGTCATTTATACTCTTGAGGTTTTTTCATGAATATGGAACATTATAAATGCAAAAAAATATCACAATAATAATTTAAATGACACTAATAATCTCCCTAAACTCCCTAGATCCCCATGAAAATCATTCAAGTAGATATTAGCATTCAAAACTAGACTATCGTGCTCATTTCTCCATTTGCACAGGCCTAATGGTTGTCTTAAGATAGAAATGGCTCTCCTTACAGTTTTTATTCATAAAAAGAGTTTAAAAACCTCTTTTATGACCTAATTAACATGTTCCAATGGGTTATAATTCATATATAATGCTATAAGTGTGAATGACTTCCCATTTGGACACTACGCCTAAACCCTACCTAGTAAACTTGTCTACACCTTTGAGGGTTTAGACATCTCTATAAGGATTATACCCTCTATGAGATGTTTTTATTGTTTCCTTGTATTTTTTTCAAATTTACACACCTTATTTTAATGTTCAATTAGTTCTTATTTCACCCTTTACTTTCCTTTCCTAGTACTACAAGGTTCATGCTCAAATGGAGTGCCCTTTGTCTAAGATGAAATAGAGGTCACTCCCATGTTCTCTCAAAAATAGTGAATTTTGGAGAGGTTTATTTAAGTCCTATATATTCTTTTCAAAATTTTATATCCCCTAGTTAGGGCATTTGACCCTTCAATTCTTTAAAAATCTAAGACAAACCATTAGATAAAGGACTGTATGCAGTGTTTAGAGTCTAGGTTATGTATTTCATTATTTATAGCTCCTTATTATATTTTAAATTAAAATAGATTATTTATATAATTAATATAATTATGAATGTGTCCTATTTGTTCTCATCACCTTAACTCTTCACATACTCCTTCCCATACACTGACCAGTCAAGACTATGTATAACCTTGACTATGTTTCCTTGCTTTAGAGGGTACTTGTAGGTAGTCCTACATGTTTTATGTTGTAAGGTAATTATTGTGATATTATTATATTTAATTAGGTTAATTTTGAATTTTTTGGACCCATTTTTTCACCTTGGTTATGTACTATCAACATTGAAAGTATTAGTTCCTACTCACTGCTTATAATAATCAATAGTGGTTGACCTCCTAAGGTAAAAGGACCTATAGGAAACCATCACCCTTGAAACATGTGACAAGTATATTTTGGAAATATTATAATGTCTTTATCAGTAATTTTACATTAACCAACATTTCAAACTCTTACTATGGATTGTGTGCTCCTACAATTGGTTGTAGGTGGGTAATTTTGGAAATAGGCATGCATGTAGATGTTAATGGGAGATAAAACATAGTATAAAATCCTATTTAGGTGACCCTTATAATAATTAATATTCCTTTTAAATAAATAAATTCATCTACACATGATAATATGCCTTAGACTACCAACTTGGAAAACAAAGTTGTTGAAGGACTCAAATTCCTATATATGTTACTGCATTGAAATGGTGCATAAAATTGCATCTTTGATGTTCTCAATAGCTATTCTCCCTTATTAATATACTCTAAAAATTTTGTATAATAATTTTAATATATATGGAATATAATATTTTGTCATTAATAGGAATTGTAATTATTTTAAACCATGTTATATGCTATCAACCAAAATGCCCAGACCTTTATTTTCTCATTTTAGGGATTTGATCCCTAAACTCAGTCATCACCTTGTTAGAAGGTGATCTTAAAACTTTTTTAGAAAACTATAACTCATTGGAATTATACCATGATATTTTCATCACTTATTCCAACACTTCAGAATGGCTTCTCAACTCTATGGTAGCAGTTGTAGGTGGTTATTCTAAAGGTATTAAAGTACAAATATGGATAGTAAGCAATGTAATTAACCTTCAATGGGTTATATTCTTATCTCCATACCTTAAAATTCACTATTCACATTGTAAAGGATTTGAATTAGGTTCTAATACCTTCATTCAACATTGAACCTTTCTATAGGTACTTGTGTATGCTCATTCATGGTTGCTTGTGTACAGATATATCATTGAATATCATCAAGGTCTTTTTGTGATACTTTGGGGGTCAAATATGAATATTAACACAAAAATAAAATTAAAAACACATTTTAGAGTCTCCATTGTTCATCTATAACTATGATCAAAACTCAAAAAACATGACTGTAACTAAGAGCAGGAAG
>JARHVA010004495.1:1357500-1455000 GCA_037957365.1 Torreya grandis
AGGCAAAAGCATGGAGTGATGCCATTATGAATAAGATCATACAATGGCACACATAAAGAGCTTAAAAATATTATATACATGCAACATATAGTAGATTAATTATAATATATAATATACATATCATAAATAACATATTTAGGAAAAGTTTTTGATTCATAGGATCCCACAAAGAGGGCAAGCAAAGAGCATATGCTTTTTCCTAACTTGTTATGACTTAACTACTAGGCTAAAACTCTAGACTTGATTTTAGGCATTCCATCCTAATGATATGAAGAACTCCTCATATTAATAGGATGAAATAATAATATCAATGGTTGACATAAAGATGTTGAATCAATGGACAAAAGGTAAGATGACAAAAGTTAGTGGGTTATGGGCCCACTATACACCACCTAACAAAAAAAATCAAGGAATCTATTGACACAGCTGATAGCTTATCACCTTTTGAAAGTGGTGAGGTCCATAAAAACAAGAGAGGGTTATCCTACCCAAATTCATGGTTACAGACAGACCCCATAACTAGTCTCTATATTAAATCAATCATCATCATTGAATTCATATTCTCTTTAAGGAGAATAATGGTTATCATCATCAAAATCAAAGTCGATGTGGTCCATGTATAAAGTTGATGGAATATTTAAGATACGACTGCCAAGTGTAAGAGGAAATATAGCTTGATGACTTATAGTGAACCATTTCCAAAGAGTTGTTAATGGTTGTGTAGGAGCTAAGCTAGCATGCAGATTAACTTGGAAGTTTTGAACTAAAAATATTTCAAACTTAATCCTGAAAGGTATTCTTAAAGCTATAAATATATTTCTCACTTGATCTAGAGGGATATGAATAAAAATATCATCAAAATCTTTCATTGGCATAATTTAATCCAAAAATTCAAGTAAGTAATCTGGTATTTTAGTAGATGACCAAAAATTCTTTGTAATAAGGTTAAAACTTGGCCAAAAGGTAGACTATTGGATTAAGAATTGAAAACCATGCCTGTAAATAAAAATTTTAAATGGATTATTTATACCAGTGATCCTTAGATTATTTATTTCATGATATAACATTATTTTTTAACACCACCTTTTGCCATCAAGTTCTTGAAACTGAGATGTCCATGTCAAATGTGTATTATTGAGTTTTTAAGAAGCTTCATGAGATTTTTTGATGAGAGAATCAATTTCATGAGTTAAATAATTAGCAAAACATGGAGTAGATGTCCATATATGCTGATGAAATTGTTCATGAACTTTAATAACTATTATTGCCATGACATCATTCTGAATTATCTAAATTGAATTCTCTGGATATAAAATCATCAAGACAATTATTTTTTCTAAGAATATGTTCAACAGAGAAGTCAAAGTTTGATAGAAATGTTACCCACCTTGTTAACTTTCTCATAGATCCTTTCTTTAGATTATCAGTCGAATGAAGAACACTCATAAATTTATTTAAATTAGATCTAATAAGAATGTTTTTTGATCTCACAAAAACATAAAAGCTTGAATAGCCTTAATAATAACAAAAAAATCTTTGTGAGTAGAATGATAATTTTTTTAATTCTATTTAAAATTTCTTAAAGAAAATATGTAAGGTTTTTTTAAACCATCTGACAACCTTTATTTAAGAACTGCACCCCAATAAAATTATGAAGCATCTATTTCAAAAATATTTAGACCATTACCAAGTAAAACTAAAGGTGACAAATTATAACTATTTTATTTTATCCTTTGAACAATCTTTGTCATTTCATTTGACCATGCTGGAAGATTCTTTGTTAGACTTTTATTTAGAAGAATTCTATCCTTGCAATATTATAATAATAACCTACTACATAGTTTACACAGTGAAGAAATGTTTGTAGCAATTTTTTTTATCTTTGAGCTCATTAAGAAAACTCTTAATATTATTTAAAGCATGTTCCTAAACTGCAAATTCACTTGATTTTATAGTAACTCCTAAAAACTCAATCTCATCTCTGAAAACTATGATTTTTTTCTCAGATAGAACTAGACCATTGTCAAACATAATCTAATACAATTGTTCTAGATGATTTAGATGATCTTTAAGAGATTTTGAAAAGACTAATATATCATCTATATAGACAATGATAAAATCATAATATGCTAATAAAAATTTATTCATCATTTTTTGAAATATGTTAGGAGTAGTATTCAAGCTAAAGGGTAGGACATTCCATTCATATTGTCCAAATGGAGTAACAAATACAGTTTTGTACCTATCTTGTTATGTTACTTATATCTACTAAAATATTAATTTTAGATCAAACTTACTGTAAACTTTGATTCCACTTATTCTTTACAAAATTTCATCTTTTTAAGAAATAAGATGCTGAATAGGTAAAACATATTTATTAAGACGAACATAATTTATAACTAGTCTTTTTTTACCCCTTATTTTCTCTAATCTTTTATTTACATAAAATGCTTCACAAGCCCAAGGGCTATTAGAATCTCTTATCAAACCTTGTTCCTTTAATTGCTTTATCTCTTGAAAACATTCTTCTCTAAGTGAAGGAGACATTCTTGAATGATGTGCCTTAAACTTAGGTTTTTTTCCTTGTTATTTATATCCTTTACCATTTCCAATTTGATTCTGCATTCATGTATTTTCCTATCTCTAAATTCCAAAATATTTTCAGAACAATAATCCTTTTTAAGTTTTCTAATTATTGGTTCAATGCTAGCATGGCAAAGATTTACCTTTTAATGTATCCATCTAGTATCAACTAGTTTATTTGGCTTTTCTTTCATAGGAATTATGCATTCATATCTAGATTTCTTGTATAAAGAATATCTTTGTCTAAGAATTATTTTTTGTGGTTGAATTTTGATAGGGTAGAAAGTAGCCAAGTTATTTGTACCAATCATCATATCATACATTATTATTTCATGTTGTACTATCTTAAAATTATAGATAGAGTCACAAAGAATAACAGGAATAATTGTAGACAATTTTGAAATCAATTTTTTTGTATTGAAAGTTAACCTATGAAAATCAGCTTTCCACATATCAGCAGGGATAAAATGATATCTAGCAAGAGAGATATCAGCACCTGTATCAAGCAGGACATCCAAGTTATATGTTTTAAAACCATCCCATTTAATCTAAATTTCACATATTGGATTATTAGTAATATATACTAATATCTAATGTATGTTTCAATTATTATGAGATGTCCCCTCCCCCTCAAAGTGAGATTCTATCTCATTAGTTACTTGGAGCAATTATTCTTCAAAGAGGTGTTCATGTTCATCAACAAAAGCTTCTTCTTTGAGAAGATCTTGTAATTTAGTCCTTAGCTAAGAAGAGCTGAAGTTGATAGATGCACTTCTTTCATCAAGTAGCTCTATCATATGTGTCAGGTCAATAGGCAACTTTAACCAGAGGAGCTTTCTAATTTTTTGATGGAAATTCTTGAGATGAAATATCTTTTTCCCTTTTTTGTTGAGCTAAATGGAGAGAAGTTTTTTTTATTCAACAATGACAATTTGTTGTTGTAAAAACATTCTTTTAGAGATCATATAGGCAAGACTTTTAGCATATCTTTATTTGAGGAAAGATATTTGTTGGGATAAACTAAAGACATCTAGAAAAGGATAAAAAATTAGATGAATCTAAAATCCTATATCAAAATCATAATAAGATGATTTATCTTCTGATTTAATGTTAGCTAAATTCATATTTACTTGATTATCAGATTCATCACTATCAGATACTTCCCACAAAATATCTAATTCATATTAAATTTCATCTTCATCTGAAACTAAAACATATTTATCTTTATTGATTTTATGACTATTCAAAAAATTAATCTTTTTGGATTATTTTTTCTTATTAAGACATTTATTTACATAATGATCACTTTGACAGATGAAACATGTGACAGGCTTCATTTAGAACCCATGTTTTTTTTTTAATATCCTTCTCAGACCAAATTTCTTTTTCTTGATTTACATCTAGGCTTCCAAGGCTTATTATAACTAAATTATTTTTCTGAATAAAATTTACAAGAATGATATTTCTTCTTCATTTTATGTTGTCTATATCTATGCACATCCATACAACCAAAATTATCATTGATAGAATTATAGAATTTAGCACCAATTTTTTTATGAAACTTCACAGTTTCTTTCTATGCATTTCTTTCTACACATAACCTTTCATTGACTACTTTAATATTATGATTAATCCTTCCAAAGGACATGGTTGAAATATTATCACCCATAGCAGCTTTATATTTGGTAGCAAAATATTTAGGAAATGATTTTATATACCTAATTTTGTATGTTGGATTAAAAATTTCTCTAATATTATAGAACATATTTTCCATATAGTACATATATTCATCTAGCCTAGTCCTATCACACAATTGAGCTTTAAGAAACTTTGCCTTGTTTACCTCTTTATCATTATCAAGTGTGCCAACAAATTTAGAATGTAAAGCATTGTAGAGTGCAGAGATAGGTTTTGGATGAGTGTATATGCTTTCATGAAACATTGGACCACTAGCATCCCACCATTCTTTGATATTTCCTATGAACTCATTTATAATTCACTTACTAACACTAAAAGGATCTTTCTTGAGACCATGAATCTGTACACTGGCCCAAGCTAACATTGCATGAATCATTTCTTTCCTTTTTTCTAGTGGTTCACAATTGAATTTCCAAAACAAAGGTTGGAGGTTCAATGTCCTTATTTGATAATCTAGTAGAGGTCTAGACTTTGAAGATTCTCCTATATTGAAATAACTTTTAGTTTTGACAGGTTCAATCGTAGCCATTCCTACTTGGAAGATCTTATCAAGAGATTTTTTAGAATTAGGAAAACTCTTTGATTTCTTGAATAATTATCTTTGTATTTTTAAAACATTTTTTTAGGAATGGATATTTTGACTGTATCAATATGTTCTGAGACAAAAATTTCTAGCTGTGGCTGAGAAGATTATCCTTTATCTTTTAGTGAATTTAGAATATCAGGAATAGAAGATAAGCTAGAATTTTGGTTTATAATTTCTCTAGCTATGATATCAGAGGTTGAAGATAGTTGTCTAATTTATTGATGTGCTTCTTATTTTGTCTCAAGAGTAACAATTTGAGTTTTCAAATCTGATGCTAAAAGGATTTTCAGAACAATAATCCTTTTTAAGTTTTCCAATTATTGGTTCAATGCTATCATGGCAAAGATTTACCTTCTATTGTATCCACCTAGTATCAACTAGTTTCTTTGGCTTTTTTTCATAGGAATTCTACATTCATATCTAGATTTCTTGTATAAAGAATATCTTTGTGCGAGAATTATTTCATGCGGTTGAATTGTGATAGGGTAGAAAGTATCCAAGTTATCTGAACCAATCATCATATCATACATTGGTATTTCATATTGTATTATCTTAAAATGATAGATAGAGTCACCAAGTTTAATAGGAATAACTATAGACAATTTTAAAATCACAATTTGTATATTGAAATTTAACCTATGAAAATCAACTTTCCACATATTAGTAGGGATAGAATGATATCTAGCAAGAGAGATATCAACACCTATATCAAGCAAGAAATCCAAGAACTTGTATCATGTATAATTGAATTAAAAATGGTAAAGGATAGAAATGGAAAGGAAATAGAACCTAAGTTTAAGTCACATCATTACTCCTTCACTTAGAGAAGAATGTCAATTTCATCTTATAAGTATGAGGAGTTCTTTGTATCATAAGCATTGAATGCCTAGAGTCAAGTCTAGAGTTTTAGCCTAGTAGTAAATGGGATGGTTTTAAACTATATATCTTAGATGTCCTATTTGATATAGGTGCTGATATCTCTCTTTCTAGATATCATTCTATCCCTACTGATATGTGGAAAGCTGATTTTCATAGCTTAACTTTCAATACAAAAATTGTGATTTTATAATTGTCTACAATTATTCCTGTTATGCTTGGTGAATCTATCTATCATTTTAAGGTAGTAAAACATGAAATTGAATGACTAGAGTCAAGTCTAGAGTTTTAGACTAGTATTTGAGTCATATCAAGTCAGGAAAAAGTGTATGCTCTTCGCTTGCCCTTTTTATGGGATCCTAAAAATCAAAAACTTTTCTTAAATATGTTATTTATGATATGTCTATTGTAATTACTCTACTAGATCTTGCATTTATATAAACTTTGTAAGCTCTCTCTATGTGTACACACACACACACACACACACACACACACACACACACACACACACACACACACACACACACACACACACACACACACACACACACACGTGTGTGTGTGTGTGTGTGTGTGTGTGTGTGTGTGTGTGTGTGTGTGTGTGTGTGTGTGTACTTGGCTGTGTGAGAGTTAATGGTTGTTATTTACTTATATATAAGCTATGTTGAATTATTTTATAGGCCTTCAGAATTGAGTTAATTTGACTATGAGATAGGAAAATTATCTTTTCTTAAATATAGACCCTTATAAAAACTTTGATAAGGTTGTGTATTCATTTAAATACTTATATGAGGTGTTTATAATTTTGTGGGAAAAATAAAAATATCATAATATCCACTATATTTAAATATAGATACAGTAATAATATACTCGATGGGATTTGTTTAATTTAGAGGACTAAGTTATATAGTTGACTATGTGTTGTGGAGTTTGATTAGACTTCGATTTTATTAAACCATGCATGTCAATTTAAATTAAGTAGGGTTAAATTATATAAGTGATTGTATACAATTTAATATATATACCTAGGGTTATTGAGTTTTATGAAATAAAAAAAGGTCAATTTCATTGATAATGCTATTAAAATTGGAAATATATTTAGGAACCTGATATGAATATAGAATATTTTCCTTTGAATAGAAATTAATCTATTTATAAACATGGATAAGTTTATATATAGAATTTTTAGTAAATCATATTATATAGTTTGATTTTGCTAAATCTTAACTTGGGTAAATAGGTATATGTTATACCTCTAGATAATGGATAAAAGTTTAATTTATTTAGACTATACCGTATACTTATTGGTTGAGGTTTTATTTAGCTAAGAAATTAGATTGAGTAGTTGAAACATATGGATATACATATATGGTATAAAACTTGTGATTTGTTAACTTAATACAATATTAGACACATGTTTACCATATATAGATCTTCATATATGGTTAATGTTTCTAAAACACAGCATGGTATGATAAATATATATGGGTTTGTTTTGATTGTCTTGGCTAAGTTTTGAGTGTGTTTGACTATTTTGGGAAACCATTTAAATATGAGATATTTGAGATTAAATACTAGTCATTTTAATATTTTGTATTAAAATGAGCTTATTAATGTACTTTTACTATGTTGTTATTAAGCTATAAAAATATTTATAGATGGATGAAATAACATTTATAAGTTACATATTGATATTATATAATTAAATGCCTTGACATGTTTCTTACCTAGATGGTATGTTACTAATGAGGGATGCTTATTAATTTGTATATTATTATGTAATAAATTACATGATTTAAGATTCATTTCAATACATTTAATAGACTAAATGTATGTATATGATGTTTATGTACTTAGCATATTTTAATATCTTCTAATAGGGAATATTATATTTGAATATATTTGTTTTTATATTATTATATAAACAACCAAATCTTGCATTAATGACCTTAAATAAGTAGTGTGATAGATTCCACTCTCTTAATTAGTGACATTAATATAAGATGAGGTGTAATTTGATTGAGTGGTGTGTATGAAATTGACTTATCTTAGAGATCAATAACTATATGAAAAATTTGGTCAAAGTAATGTTTATAGTTAAACATTATCATTTCATGTGTTTGATATAGTTTACATGTTTGTATGATATCATGTTAGATCAGATTTATTTATGGTATACATAATGTATTAGTTATCTTACAACACACATGTTCTATTTTTTCACTTTAGATTCTCGCACTATCATTATTTACCCATCCATGATTGGAGGTACCTTATCTTGTTGGGAGATAGTTAGCAGGATCAATGCTCTATGATTGGTGTATAAAATCACTCAAATAATGCTCTCCCTCCCTATAGTATTACTACTCTAGAGACTACACTTGAGATTACTTATGGATACTTGATTTCATTAAGACTCATTCTCCATGGATCTTTATATTATTATTATTATTATTATTATTATTGAGACATTTTTATTTTTGAAATTGTACCTTTTATTCATATGTACATTTATATCAGTGGTTGTGATGTTGTATCAGCCATGGTTGAAATTATAATATTACTTCTACAAAATAAATGCAGTATTTATTTATATATTCATCATTGTAACTATTTTGATATATCATTGTTATGGTGATAATTATACAAATGGATTAGCTATAGACCTTTAAAATGGTTAACTAAAAATAATGCATTTAGTTAAATATCACTTAGTTTTCATTGTGTTGAAATATGTTAGATGAATCTATGTAATTATTATTTTTTAATTACCCTATTCTAGTAAAATATAGTGGGGTTGTTACAATGGTGAACTCTATTATGTTGATTTTTTTTCAACATTTAATATCTTCGAAAGAGATATGGTGAGATATTATTTGATAAATAACCCACTAGAGTCCCCTTTCCCAAGTGAGGATGACAATGAATCAAATGATAATTATGATGAGACACATGAATTCCATCGATACTAAAAGGGTAATTATAATTTGAGGAAAATCAACCCTTTATGATGTCTACTTCTCCAAATAATATCACTATTCCACCAAATCCAAAGGTTGATAACAATCCACCTCCCATAAAAAGGAATGAATAGCCCCAAAATAAGGAGGAATAAAAAAAATGAGTATAAAACATTTTTGAATACATGAAGAATATTAAATCAAACATAACTCTTAATTAATTATCTTATATCATTGAATATAAGGAGCTCCTATGGAGGTATATCATAAGAAAGTTTTTTGTAGAGAAGACAAAGGTTGCTCATACAAATGTTATATACAAGAGTAATCCAAAAGTTCCTCCTTTTTTATTAAATATTACAACATTTGGAAATAATATTGACAATTTTTAGTTTATTATGGATCTTTGACTATTGGTATGCCAAATTCCATTTGTCAAAATATTTGATTAACTTTAATCCCATCAAAAATGTTTTTTTCATATGTAGACAAAATAGTGGTACTTATAGTTAGAGAACTGAATGATGTAGGCATTAAAGTGGCTTCCAAGCCTTGTGTATAGATGAATATTTACATACTTATGGTGTATATACCAAGGGGATATGGAATCCTCCTCATTAGATACTAGTCTATGACATTGAATGAGTATGTAGCAATTTTTTTTCTCATATCTAGTTGTCTTGGAGAGGTATTGCAATCTAGATTCTAATTAATAGGGAACTAGGAATGAAGCACCTTATCATATATTATTTAAATAATAATGAATAGGTAATATAAAAATCTCATAATCTTTGGATTTATACTTTTACCACAAAGTATGAGGTGTAGGAACCAAAAGTCTAGGGACCTTCCCAATTATGGACTCTCCATTTCAATGGTGCAAGATCCAAGTAGAGATCAAGTATTGGTGTTGAATTAATTGATCCAAAAGGTAATAAATACCTAGTATCATACAATTTATATTTCACTTACACCAAAAATAGAGTTGAGTATGAGTCACTAATTATGGGATTATAATTTGCTCTCAAAAATAATGTCTAGTAGTTGTTGATGTATGGAGATTCATAACTAGTAATCAATCATGTCAGGAAAAAATAATAATGAAATTTATCATAATGTAAGAGGTATAAACATAGATCTTGGTATTTTATTGAGTCATTTGAAGCGTTAAATATAGTGATTGTTCTTATAGAACAAAATTAGGCTACATATTCACTAGACACTTCAACTACCAATTTAGCACCACTAAAGAGTCCAAGGTGTAGAGGTTTTCTATTAAACTAGTACCTTGTCCATATATTCTTGATAACACAAAAAAATTCCAAGTATTTTATGATGATTGGAATATTTTTCAAATATTGACTAATTCAAGATAACTTGAGTCTCAAATTATTGATGATAAGGAGATCAATTATCTATGCTAAGAGGAATTGGGAGGAGTCATTCAGTTTAAATAAAATATCTTTCCCTTAGGAATCATTTCTTTAGAAATATAATTTTATTTTGATCCCGAGGCAAAAAAATAAATACAACATAAAGTAAATGAATCTGAGTTTAAGAAAGAGAATCTAGGAGATAAGTATGATTTGTGTTATGTCAACATTGGCCTTAACTTCAATCTAGAATAAACATAAAGGGTGACGGATTTACTAATACAGTGTAAATATGTGATTACATGGACATATGAATAATTTAAGGTTTTTAACTCAATATTCATCACCCATACAAGCTTGTTAAATCTAGACCACAAGTCACTTAGGCAAAGATAGAGGCCAATCAATCCTATATTGGAGCCTCTCATTTAGAAGAAAATGGAAAATATGCTAAATGTAAAAATAGTTTTCCCTATCAGACATTCCATTTGAGTGTCCAAATTAGTTATAGTTAGGAAGAAGAATGGGGAAATTAGATTATGTGTTGATTTTAAAACACTGAATAAAGATTATGAGAAATACAACTATCCTTTACCTTCTTTGGACAAGGTGATCCATATAATAAGTGGTTCAAGAATTATGTCCTTCTTAGACATATTTTTAGGATATAATCAAATTTTGGTTGAATATAAAAATATAATAAATACTACATTTACCAAAAAATAGGGTACTTATGCATACAAGAGGATGTCAGATTGATTAATTCAAGAGATACTTTAGTAGACAATGGACCATGCATTCCAAGGGATAATATGTAAATACATAATCATCTACATGGATGACCTCACTACTTTATCAAATATTAGAAATAATCATATAATCCATCTACAATCAATATTTTAAAGATGTCAAAAGGTTTGACATCTCACTAAACCCCAAGACGATCATATTCTGCATTACTAAGGGCAAGTGTAACAACCCCGTTGGGTTAGACAAAGAAATATGCAAAGTTTTTTTTAGTTAAAAATTTATAATATAAATATATTACACCATGATAATATAAATAGAGACCATATATATATATATATATAATTTATAACAATAAATACATATTACATCTTATATTACAAATCTCTAATGTCATGAGAACACTACATAAAATGAATATAGAAAGTAATATGGCAACTCAGTTATGACTGATATAACTCTAAAATCATTGCTCTCAATATAAGATAATAAGAAATTATAATGCATTATGATAATATTCAATAATAATATAAAAGCTAATCCAATATACATAATTTAAATACTGAGTTCTTGAGAATCTTTAGTATCTATGGTAATCTCGAGTTTTATCTCAAAAGTAGTATTGTTGTGGGGAGGGAAAGCATCATCTAAACACTTTTACACACCTTCCATAGACTAGGGATATCCCACACTAATCCCATCATGAAATTCCCCCCTTCATAGGTGAGTATATACTGATGACACATGAATCTATAAAGACAAGAACGTACTCATGTTTTATATGATTCTAAAATAAACATTTAGTGTATCATATAAATGCATTCTATTACAAGATATCACATTAACATATGAATCAAACTCACGAAATGATAATGTCTCAATAAACATACATTGGCCCAAAGTTTTACAAATAATAAATATCTAAATCACTCAATTTCATACACACCACTTGATCAGACTACCTTCATGTATCATTGTGATACTAGTAAGCTAGTGGAGTTCATCTCACTCCTTACTTCATATCAGAAATATAGATTGGTCAAATAAAATTCAACCACATGATTCATTTAATTTACATCCTACTAGAAAATACTTTTTATAACATGCTAAACATAAGAGTAATCAAAACATACATTTATTCCATCAAACGCATGAATGAATCTTACATTAATTTCTTTCCCATACTAGAATTAATGAGTAAAGTTTATACCACCTAGGTAAAATACACGTGATAGTATATTTTAACTAACATAATTTTTTTCCAACCATAATACACCTTATGATAACCCCTATTAACAAAGACTAGTATTCTAATACATAACCACCACTTTACCATAATCAATCACATAAAATACTCTTAAGTACATGGAAACATAAATTGCTATTCAAGTAACTAAGTATAATAAAGCAAGTCATAGTTCTCGTGGAATGCTATAATATAGTAACATAATATTCACTAAACTCTTTAGGTGGTATGCACACATTCACATAGTCCTAATAACTATCATAAAACATACTATTCATAGCATTAACCAACACACATATAATTGGTCAGTCAAACATAGATGTGAGTCTAACATAACAGTTATACTATATACCTTTTAGGTACAATATACATTACATGGTAATATTCTATGATATCCCATACTATCATAGTTCCCAACTACATAATGGTACATAACCAAACTTACGTTTACAAGAATTCATATGACCCACATACAGAATAACAATTAAGCAACTATGAGTTTATACCACCTGGGTATACCCTAAGTTAAAACTACGTACTAACATTCAAATAAATATAAATTTTAAGCATGCATCCTAAGGCACCAATATATGATAAGTATAACCAAACACTTTCAAAATCATGTGCATCACACAAGTACTCAATACTGCATACATATAATTAGTAGTCAATCAATTTTTGTAGATAAATAAGGAATTCATAACCTATTATGCATTATTTTGAACATCTCATTCAATTTTCTAGAATATTGTTCAATACGGTCATAGATTTGGTCTCATGGGCACCTAGTAACTAGATGAAAACATACTCCTAGCTACAATATTGATCCTTTATGTCACATACTTATGTTGTATACTTAAATTCATGCATTGATAATTCAAACAAACTCAGCATAAGATAATCCAAATAACATCTACTATACTTTTTAGGGTTTGAATGTACATATCAATTAAGCCTCAATTATTTAATATGGACTAAAATCCACCCATGGAGTTAAATTCATAAGACTACAACCCTATGCTCATAAATATGATTTTGAGCATGTTTATACTTATTTCTATAAGTAAACACTCTGATAATAAACCATAAATACATAACCCATTATAATGTTATACTTCATGTGACAAGTTCCATACTACAAAATACATAAAACAAGTGGTCTCCAATATGCTGCAAGGCCTATCTTGCTATATGAGGAACAATTCTTCTATGGTTTTATGTAAATCAAATAATGGTTTAAATATATAGCATCTTCATAAATATGTTTATAAAAAGTTTAAGATTTACATAGCTTTAAATTTGGGACCACACTTTCTAAACAAGGCTTCCACATATTCAATTGTTTAAAGCTCCTTAATTATATTTTTTCAAATGGTGTTTCATAATGAATAGATACCCCATAATATTAGTAAAGTTAATTTTAAATATCAGTTCATTCTAATAATAATTTTATCACTAGGGAAGACATCCCAAGCCTATTAAACAAAATCATAAAACAATATGCCAACTTCAACATCAATTAGGAGTTTGGGGCTTCATCAAAATCATTGTCTTCCTACAAATAGTGACACCAATAGATATTTACACTTAGAGTATCATAACCAAATTCATATCATTTTTTTTGTGCTTTAGGTATATATAATTATATATCCAGATAATGAGTCAACAAAAATAACACATGCAGGTACATACAATAAATCTTTTAGTGACTCCACCAGCTAGGATTATGAAATTTGGTGACCAAAATGATAATAACAATTTATAATATGTCAAGTCCATGACTCAATATTTCTTGTTTGTATATAATTACACTTGTAGCGATTTGGATTACTTAGACACAAGCAACATTAAATAAATCTAAGATTTACACTTATGTTTTATTTTGATGCCTTTAATTTCAACATTCTAAAAATCTGAGATGGGTTGGTAGCCTAAGAGGCACCTTTGAAACTTAACAAATCATATAATATAAGGTGATACCAATACATTTTATAATACTATAGCTTAGTAGTTCATTTCCAATTTAGCACTTCATTCCAATATTAGTGTTTCATTTTAACCCAATGTTTCATTTAATGTTATAAACTTAACTAGTCCTGAAAATAATAATAATAATAATAGTAATCATTTGTCCACTTAGAGAGAATTCTACAAGTTTAAGACATATTTAATAACTAGACCTTTAGCATTTACACAAGCCAACTATCAATGTATTTACCCAAAATATTGATCAACTTAGCATGGTGACCTCTGAAGACCATCAAAATATTCATAATAGTTATAATTAACATGAAATTACATTTTACAACTATTATCCTCTTAGCACGGTGGTAAAATAAATGGTTAATAAGACATTAAAAATCTAATCACAATATTATCTAATTAAATAACATGTCTTTTGCATGCAATGTTATAGAGGAGGATATGTAATATTTTCTAATTTATCACTCATGATTTAGTATTAATGTATGCAAATAACAATATAGATACATGAATTATCAGCCTAGCATAGAAATTAATAATGATGAATTAAATAACTAAGTATACCCTGAGAAATGGAATTGCATACAAATAACCATCTTAGCACAATGACCTCTACTAACCTTGGCAAACTATCAACTTCAATTATTTATTAATAGACCTATGCAAATAGTTATACAACTAGGGTCTAAAACTTCACATATAATGAAAACAACAATTCCCTAGCATGGTGATGCACCAGCTAATAAAAGTGTTTCTGAATACCTATCCTTTAAAAAAAAGATAAATGCAGCCTTTTACTATATAATATAATATAAAATAAATATATAAGACTAAATTTAGAATTAAAGTGTGTGTGTGTGTGTGTGTGTGTGTGTGTGTAATGAAAACAACAATTCCCTAGCATGGTGATGCACCAGCTAATAAAAGTGTTTCTGAATACCTATCCTTTGAAAAAAAAGCTAAATGCAGCCTTTTACTATATAATATAATATAAAATAAATATATAAGACTAAATTTAGAATTAAAGTGTGTGTGTGTGTGTGTGTAATAATTGGTTATGATATTCAGAAGTTATATTTAAATAATTAGCAGAGAATATTATAGATCACCTAGACTTAGCACTATATAAAAGATATATTACAAATTTCCATTTATAATTTAAATGCAATACTTACTTATCTAAGATATCTAAAAGAATTGATGCTGATCCAAAAACTCCTCTCCCCTTTTCTTCTCTAATGCATATCCATTTTATCCTAATTCAATCCCTTTCTTTAAGAAAAGGTAGGCATAGATTTAAAACATCGCTTTACTTGTTTTAAAGATTTTTTATTTTATTTTTCTTTCTTTGTCATTTATTTTATTTATTCTATTTTTTATTTTTATTTTTATTCTCATTTCTCAAATCATTATATTTAATTAAAACTTTCCTCTAAATTTAAATCTCTCCTTTTTCCATTTCTTTAAAAAAAAAATTTTGAAGATAGTTCCCCTTTTTATATTTTAATATGAAATGTCCAATTTCATATCTTTTAATTAAATAAAATTAACATCAAAATATATCTAAGAAGTTTAAAAGGCAAATTTTAAAATGTTCAAATAGCCTATATTTAAATTCACCTTTGCCAAAATTGTTTCTAATATCGTTAATGACAAGATGATATATTCCTATATTGGTAAACCACATAAGGAAATATCCCAAACAAAAATTAAACACATGATAGTTAATTATTTTAATGTATTTATACCATGTATTAACTATTGTGTGTGTAGGGTTTCACCAGCTTTTTGTAGACCTTTGATGTCTCCATCTACATCACCCTCTTTGTTGATGCTCTCCCTTTGATATGCTTGAGGGATGAATTCTTTTGCATCTACCTCACAACATGTAGGTAATTAAATCATATCACATGATAAACATGAATCAATAATATAAATAAAACAATAAATTAATATGCTTAAAATGTAACCCCATATATTAACCAACCCATAATAAGCAATCATGTATCATCATCTAACTAAGCAACATTCTACTATCCCATAATAGCATAAATCTTGAGCTTAGTCAAAAATAAAAACCAAATCTAAATTTTCCAACTATAGATATCCATGGATAATCTAACAAGTCTACTTGGTGAAGAATTGATATGTAACATCATTCCCCCTAAATCTATTCATCATCCTCGATGATTCTTATTCATCCATAAGTTTTAAATTAAAGCATTATTTAGCACAAAAAAAATGATATACAAAATCAAATTCAGAAATAAATGGGAAATTATTAGTAGAACTCACTATAGTTTCTTTCAAGTTTCACTATTCCTAAAGTATTGGTCTCATAAGACCTTACTCAATTCTATTTCCTTTTATGCAAACAAGGTTTGTGAGCATTACTTACTCTAAAAGTTCTTTTCATGACCACCGCAAGGTAAAAAACTATCAATATAAGCCTATATACTAGAGGACTGACCACTTCTATTTTATTGAAGGGTCCCACACATATCTCAGTGAAAATTCCACTAACTTTCCAAGATCAAAAAGATCATCATAAAATCCAAAACAATTGACCAGTGAGAGTTCCACAAAATCTTCCAGCCCTCAACACATCTCTCTATCCTAGAGAGTGTTTTTCTCATTTTAGAGAAAAGTAATTATGGAACCAAGAAAGAATAATGTGTATAATTTAATACTATCACTAATCCACATAGCTCCTAATGAGTATAACATGTCAATATTATCACTACTCCATGGAATCCCTAACAAGTATAGTGATAAATAAGAACTAAAAATATATTACATTTCTTATGTATACAAAATCATGGAATACCCATCCACAATATACATGCATATGTTCATATGACTGAATATGACAAGTTTTTTCTATCAAATCCCAGATTCAACAAGTCCATCTATAAAATCCAACTCAGTAACAATCGAGTCATTATGATTCTAATAAGGATATCATCTTATCACTTAGAATTCATGTTCCTAATTTATCACTTTTCCCTCAAGTCTTTATGACTAAATGATTTCCAAAAAAATTATATAAGGCTCAATGAACCACAGATCATAAAAATAAATACTACATGCAAAATAATTCTAGATGTATCATTGTACACTCTAGAGAAATCATATAATCAATCCGTAATTGTATTAAGTTGTCACTAGCCAAACATAACTAGTATCATTTTTCCTAGCTTAACCAATAATTTTATATTCATGGTTAATAGAAAATAATGTTAAAATTAACATAACATACAAAGGCCAAGGATCACACCATCCTTTCAACCTTATAAAGGAATAAATAAGAATCCCTGCTTGTTTGGCTAGAATGCTATAAATTAAAAGTCTATTACAACCCCTAGATTGACAAGATGTTATGCACATCATATACTCTACTCACTTTTGATGAAAGGTATAAAAATATCTCTTTAAAATAACATGCTTTAAGTAAAAGAGAACAATATCAATCTAATCAAGGGTATATAATATTATATTAATTATAAACAACTTACAATTCTTAATGTAAAATTTTTAATATATAAAGATCAAGGTTTACCACACATTTGGTCTTATAATCACAAGTAAGATCATGTAGAGAAATATAATCTTAGAAACTCTTTCATTCCCACACAAGGTTAAAAAAAAAAAAAACACTGCAACTCAATATTGCCAAAATACTATCTACTTACTAAATCTATAAGTATAGTATCACAATATATTTTCTTGATTATGGAAAGGAATGTACTAACCACAAAGATGTATCTATCCACCCAATCCTATAAATTCTCTCTCAATAAGAAGTAGAAGGAATTTCTCCATAATTTTCATGAACACTAAATCAATCATCATGGAAATATGAATCCTCTCAACAACTTATAATGACGTCAAAGGAGAATGAGATAATAATGTTTCATATTTAAGCTAACTAAGAGATATGAAACTAATTTATAACAACATAACTCAAGGGTTCCAATCCTTAAACAAATTCCCCATATGAACTCTTAATCAAAATAGCAGTTCTCTACTACAAGAAAATTCCCACCACACTAGGTGGTACTCAAACCAAAAATTGGTCTTATAAGATTTTTCATTCCCAGGATTAGTGAAAACAAAATAAGGCACAAAAATATATAATAATTGAGAAGCATCAAAAACATAAAAACACTCACAACATAAAATACAAATGGTGAAGGTGACTTGATTACCAAGAAGGATGCAATCACACTTGAAGTGTTTGATCTTAGGCAATCAAACTATGGTATTAATCTTTATTCATAATTCATGAGCTACATTATATACTCATCTACCCCAACCTCATATATAACCATCATCATTAGTACATTTAATAAGCCAAACCTATAAAAATTATAAGAGAGTAATAGATATCCTAAGGATACACATTCATTACACCACACACAATTCACAAATGTCACATTCTTACAAAAGTCACTGACCCATACAAGAGGATCTATCAAGTCTCAAAACTCTAATGATGGTGTAACATGCTTCCATACCAAATCATTATTAATCTAAAATACCGGTGCAATAATTCATGTCACTAGGTTCACTATGGTGAGTAAAAAGACATGAAAATGCTAATGGACTCATTAAGTCCTAGAGTTCGAGCCATAACTCTAATACCACATGCAATAACCTTACTAGGTTAGACATAGAAATATGTAAAAAAAAATAGTTTAACATTTATAATATAAATAGATTACACTGAGAAAATATAAATATAGACCATATATATACTCAAGTGATAATATTAAATACACATTACATCTTATATTATATATCTCTAATGTCATGAGAATGCTACATAAAATGAATATAGAAAGTAATACATCAACTCAGCCATGACTAATACAAATATGCAATCATTTTTGTCAATATACAGTAATAATAAATTATAATTCCTTATGAAAATACTCAATAAAAATATACAATCTAATCCCATGTACATAATTTATATACCTAGCTCCCTGGATCATGAGTTCCCTAGACTCTCCAGTATCTGTGGCAATCTCAAGTGTCATCTCAAAAGTAGTTCTATTGTGGGGAGGGAGAGCATAATCTGAGTGCTTTTCCACACCAACCATAGACCAGTGATCCCATGCATAAATCTCATCAATAAATGGCCCTCCCTTCATGGATGAGTAGATAGTGATAGTGCACAAGTCCAAAGAGATAAATAATTACCTGTGTATTATATGATTCTAAACTAAACATGTAGTGTATTATAAAAATATGTTCTATTGCAAGATATCACACAAACATGTAAATCACACTCATGACATGATAATGTCTCACTAAACATACTTTGGCCCAAAGTTTTATAAATAATAAATAATAATGATCTAGATCACTCAATTTCATACACAGCATTTGATTGAAGTGCCTTCATTTGTTGGAGTCCATCTCACTCCTTACTCTGCATCAACAATGTAGATTGGTAAAATACAATTCAACCACATGATTAATTTAATTTACATCCTACTATAAAATACATCATATAACATGATAAACATAGGAGTAATCAAAACATACATTTCTTCTATCAAATGCATGAATGAATCTTACATTAATTTCTATCCCATACTAGAATCAATGACTACAGTTTATACCACCCAGGTAAAATACATGTGATTGTAGATTTTAACTACCACAATTTTTTCCAACCATACTACACCATATGATAACACCTATTACCATAGACTAGTGTTCTAAGACATAACCACCAATTTACCATCATCGATCACATAAAATAGTCTTAAGTACATGGAAACATAAATTGTTATTCAAGTAACTATGTATAGTGAAGCAAGTCATAGTTCTCATGGAACATAATAATATATTAACATAACATTCACTAAACTCTCTAGGTGGTATGCACACATTCACATAGTCTTAATAATTGTTACAAAACACACTATTCATAGCATTACAAAATAAACATAAAATTGGTCGATCAAACATAGATGTGATTATAACATAATAGTTACACTAGATACCTTCTGGGTACAACATACATTACATATTAGTATTATATGATATCCCATAATATCATAGTTCCCAACTACATAAATGCATATGACCTACATACATAATAAAAATTAAATAAATACAAAATTATACCACTTGGGTATACCCTAAGTTAAAACTACATACTAACATTCAATGAAATATAACTTTTAATCATGCATACCGATACACCACAATATGCTAAATATAACCATACACTTATAAAATCATGTACATCACACAAGTACTCAATAATACATATTTATAACTAGTAGTCAATCAATATTTTATAGATAAATAGGGAATTCATAACCCATAATGCATTCTTTTAAACATCTCATTTAGTTTTCTATAAGATTATTCAATATGATTATAGTTTTGGTCTCATGAGCACCTACTAACTAGATAAAATCATACTCCTAGATACAAGTATGATCTTTTTATGTTATGTACTTATGTTGTATACTTAAATTTATGTGTTGATAATTCAAACAAACTCAACATAAGATAATCCAACTAGCATCTGCTATACTTTTTAGGGTTTGAATGCACACATTAATTAAGCCTCATAATTATTTAATATGGACTAAAATAAACTCATGGAGCTAAAGTCATAAGAGTACAACCATATGTTCATAAATAAGCTTTTGACCATGTTTACACTTGTTTTCATAAGTAAACACTCCAATAATAAGCCATGAATACATTACTCGTTATAATGTGATACTTCACGTGACAAGTTCTATACTATAAAATACATATAATAAGTGGTCTCCAATATGTTGTAAGTCATATCTCTCTATATGAGGAATAATCCTTCTATGATTTTATGTAAATCAAATAATGATTTAAATATATAAGATCTTCATAAATATCTTTATAAATAGTTTAATATTTACATATCTATAAATTTGGAGCCACATTTTCTAAACAAGCCTTCCACATATTAAAACATTTAAAGCTCCTTAATTATATTTTGTCAAATGGTTTTCATAATGAATGGCTACACCATAATATTAGTAAAGTTCATTTTAAATATCAACTCATTCTAATAAGAATTTTGGAGCTAGGGAAGACATCCCAAGCTCACATAAACAAAATCATAAAATAATATGACAACTTCAACATTGGTTAGTAGTTTGGGGCTTCATCAAAATTGTTGTCTTCCTACAAATAGAGACACCAACATATATTTACACTTATCGAAGTATCATAACCAAATTCATATCATTTTTTTGGTGCTTCAAGTATATATAATTATATATGTGTATAATGACTCAACAAAACTAACACATGTAGGTACATATAGTGAATCTTTTAGCAACTACACTAGCCAAGATTATTAAACTAGGTGATTGGAATGATAATAGTGATGTCATAATATGTCAGGGCTTTGACTAAATTTTTATTGTTTGAAGATAATTACACTTGCAACAATTGGGATTTATTAGACACAAGGAACTTTAAATAAATATGAGTGTTTCTCTCAATTTATATTTATTTCTTAGTTAATAATAAGAATAAGAAACTAAATGTGGGTATGGTAAAAGAACCTATTTGTTTGTGCACATGTGATCTAGATGATTGTGAAGAGTTTCTCTTTGTCTTGGGAAGAATGACCTGTAGATAGGAAAGATACTAATGCAAAGGGGTTGTTATATAGATAGCAAGGTGGATTTCCTAACACAATATAGATCCAAGAAGGGTGAGCTTACTAGGAGGTTGTCAATCCACAATCTTAAAATAGTTAAGTTGAAGGAAGTAAAGATGAAATACCTGCAACAAATGATATAAAAGACTAACAATGAATGCAAAAAGAAATAAATATTGATAAAAAAAAAGACTAATTATAGCAAATATTGGGTCAATACTAATGCTAAATAGTTTAGGTTACGTTTAGAAAATAGGTAAATAGTGGGTTAATATCATAAATGGATAAATTTAGTAATAACATACTAAATAGCGGGTCAGTAAAAATACTACTAAATCAAATAAATTTTTAGGAATATATATTAAAACTAAGGTATTAAATAGAGGGTACACTCTCAATCCACACTCTTAAAACTAAGGTATTATAGATTAAGTTTCACTATAATGATTTGTTTTGAACATCTCATTAATTTTTCTAGAATATTGTTCAATACAATTATATTTTTGGTATCTCAAGCACCTAATAACTATATAAAATCATACTCATTTAGGGTAATTTTTAGCTATGTTAGAGGAGCCCAATTTCAATTTCATGTCCATGTCATGTCTATGTTAGGTTAGAATCATGTAGTGTCATGTCTATGTTAGGTAATTTTTAGCCAAGGTATGTTTTTTTATTAGCTATGTTAGAGGGTCCTAATTTCCATTTCATGTCCATGTCATTTTTACATTAGGTTAGAATCATGTCACATTGTCTATGATTAATTTTTTAATCATTTATTCACTATTATATTTTTTGTGTTTGTTATTTACATACATATATTTCTATGAAATAAATTTTAGATGCTATGTGATTTGTGTTTTTATTTCTATCATGAATATTTATATTATGTTTCTATACATAAATCACCTATGTAATAAGGGTTTCTATGTGGATTATACTTTTCCTATCATATTTTATGGATCATTTTTAGAATTATGTACTTTCATGTTAGGGTTTCACTGAAATTCTAAAAAATTGTTGCCTATAAAAATAAGGTATTATTTATTAAGTTTCAATGTAATGATTTCTATATAGATTATATTGTGTTTTAAAGGGTTTTAATGTGGATTATACTTTTCCTATCATGTTTTATTGACCATTTTCATAAATATGTACTTTCATGTTAGGGTTTCACTAAAATTCTAAAAAACTATTCCATAAATATCCATAAAACATGAAATGAAAAGTATTATGTACTTTCTTGATATGAAAAGTTTTATAGAATTATGTACTTTCTTGATGTATATTTTATGTATTTTCAAAATTATGTACTTTTCCCATATAATATGTCCCAAAATATCATATAATGTCTCAATTGATCCTCAAAATCTTAGATAAGGAAAAACTCTATCCCAAAGTATCATATAATAATATTATATACATAATAATTTTATAAATTGTTATGTGTTTTTATTGAAACAATTATGTACTTTTAGTGAAATAATTATTATGTAATTTCAATGAAACAATTATTATGTACTTTTAGTGAAACAATTATGATAAACATTTTTTCACTAAAATTGGCATACATAATTATTTCACTAAAATTACATAATAATTATACTTTCACTAAAACAAACCCTTATTATGTACTTTCAGTGAAACTGACATACGCAATTGTTTCACTAAAAGTACATAATTCTAAAAAATATCAATAAAACATGATAAGAAAATTATAATCCACATAGAAACCCTTTGAAAACTAAATAAATTCAATTTATTTAATGGTAGAACCCTTATATCATCAAATATGATTTTTCATTTAAATTCCAAGCTTATAAATTAAATAATTTTCAGTCGATTATACAATTGTAAATTCAAAAATTATCAACCAACCAAATGAAGCCAAGTGGAAGAACCTTCAAATCTTCCCTCTTAGGGTGTTGTCAACTCTCCCAAGGTTGGTAAACATGTGAATGACTCCACTAGGTAGGTCACCCACCTTCAATTGCCTCCTAAATTAAAACTGAATGAGATGTTCAAAAGAAATCATTACAATGAAACTTAATATATAATACCTTAGTTTTATAGGCAACATTTTTTTTAAATTTTAGTGAAACCTTAACATGAAAGTATATAATTATAAAATTGATCCATAAAACATGATAGGAAAATTATAGTCCACATAGAAACCCTTCAAAAACTAAAGAAATTCAATTTATTTCATGGTAGAACCCTTATATCATCAAATCTGATTTTTCATATAAATTTCATGTTTGTAAATTAAATAATTTTTAGTTGATTATACAAATGCAAATACAAAAATTATCAACCAACCAAATGAATCCAAGTGGAAGGACCTTCAAATCTTCCCTCTTAGGTTGATGTAAACCCTCCCAAGGTTGGTAAACATGTAAACATAGCTAATAAAATTGAGTACATGAATTTATTTTGGTGATAAGGGTTTCATTATAATGATTTATTTTAAACATCTCATTCAATTTTCTAAAATATTGTTCAATAAAGTTATAGTTTTGGTCTCACAAGCACCAAGTAACTAGATAAAATCATACTCCTAGCTATAAGCCTAATCTGTTTAGGTTTTGTACTTATGTTGTCTACTTAAATTTATGCATTGATAATTCAAACAAACTCAAAATAAGATAATCCAAATATCATTTGCTATACTTATTAGGATTGGAATGCACACATTAATTAAGCTTCATAATTATTTAATATGGACTAAAATCCACTCGTGGAGATAAAGTCATAAGAGTAAAACCCTATGATCATAAATACACTTTTGATCATGTTTACACTTATTTATATAAGTAAACACTCTGATAATAAACCATAAATACATAACTCATTATAAACATATACTTCACGTGACAAGTTCTGTACTACAAAATACATATAACAAGTGGTCTCTAATATGTTGCAAGGCTTGTCCCCCTATATGAGGAAAAATCCCTATATGGTTTTATGTAAATCAAATAATGGTTCAAATATATAGCATATTCATATATATATTTATTAAAAGTTTAATATTTACATAGATTTAAATTTGGGACCATGTTTTCTAAAAAAGGCTTTCACATATCAAATCATTTAAATCACCTTAATTATATTTTATCAAATGGTGTTTCATAATGAATGGCTACACCATAATATCAGTAAAGTTTATTTTAAATATCATTTCATTCTAATAAGAATTTTGGAGCTAGGGAAGACATCCCAAGCCTACATAAACAAAATCATAAAATAATATGCCAACTTTAGCATCGATTAGTAGTTTGGGGCTTAATCAAAATTGTTGTCTTCCCAAAAATAGAGACACCAACAAATATTTACACTTGTTAAAATATCATAACAAAATTCATATCAATTTTTTTGGTGCTTCAAGTATATATAATTATATATGTGGATAACAGATCAACAAAACTAACACATAGGTACATACAGTGAATATTTTAGTGACTACACCAGCTAGGATTATGAAATTAGGTAATAGAAATGATAATGGTGATGTCATAATATTTCAAGGCTATGACTTAATTTTTCTTGTTTGTAGACAATTACACTTGCAGTGATTAGGATTGCTTAGACACAGGCAACCTTAAATAAATCTGAGTGTTTCAATTTTTATTTATTTATTTATTAGTTAAGAAGAAGAGTAAGAAACTAAATGTGGGTATGGTGGAAGAACCTATTTGTTTGTGTATGTGTGATCCAGATGATTGTGAATATCTCCTCTTTTTAATGGGAATAATGACCTGTAGAAAAGAATGATACTAATGCAAAGGGGTTGTTAGATGGATAACAAGGTGAATTGCCTAGTGTGAGCTAGATCTAAGAAGCATGAGTTTACTAGGAGGCTGTCAATACACACTCTTAAAATATTTAAGTTGAAATAAATAAAGATGAAATACTTACATTAAATAATAGAAAATATTAAAAGTGAATGCAAGAAGAAATAATGATTGATAAAGAAAATAGATTAATTATAGTGAATAACAAGTCAACATTAATGCTAAATAGGTTAGTTTGGGTTCAAAAAATAGGTAAATAGTGGGTCAATAGCATAAATAGATAAATTTAATAATAACATACTAAATAGCAGGTCAATAAAAATACTACTAAATCAAATAATTTTTTTTGGATAAATATTGGGGTAGCATTATACCAAATCATGTACTAAATTTATGAGTAAACAGTGGGTCAATAAAAATGCTAAATAGCATAGGTAATTAGGCTAGGGTCAATACTAATGATAAATAGTGGGTCAATACCTTAGTTTTATAGGCAACATTTTTTTAGAAATTTAGTGAAACCCCAACATGAAAGTACATAATTCTGAAAATGATCCATAAAACATGATAGGAGAAGTATAATCCACATTTAAACCCTTCAAAAACTAAAAAAATAAATTTATTTTATGGTATAACCCTTATATCATCAAATCTGATTTTTCATATAAATTTCAAACTTGTAAATTAAATAATTTTCAGCTGATTATACAAATGCAAATTCAGTAATTATCAACCAACCAAATGAAGCCAAGTGGAAGAACCTTCAAATATTCCCTGTTAAGGTGATGTTAACCCTAATAGTGGGTAAATACTAGTGAACATGATCCATAAAAGTACTAGTGAACCTAATTACCTCTGCTATTTAGTATTTTTATTGACTTGCTATTTACCCATAAATCTAGTACATGATTTAGTATTATTCTACCCTAATATTTATCCATAAAAAATTATTTGATTTACTAATATTTTTATTGACCTAATATTTATGAGCTATTTAGTATGATATTACTAAATTTATTCATTTATACTATTGACCCACTATTTACCTATTTTTGGAACCCAACTTGACCTATTTAGCATTTATATTGACCCATTATTCGCTATAATTAGTCTATTTTATTTATCAATCTTTATTTCTTCTTGCATTCACTTTTAGTCTTTTTTTTCATTTCATGTAATTATTTCATATTTATTTATTTGAACCTAACTATTTTAAGAATGTGGATTTACATCCTGCTAGTAAGCTCACACTTCTTGGATCTAGCTTATGATACACAATCCACCTTGCTATCCATATAAAAACCCCTTTGCATTAGTATATTTATTATCTATAGGTCATTCTTCCCAAGACAAAAAGGAGCTCTTCATAATCATTTGGATCACATGTGCATAAATAAATAGGTTATTTTACCATACCTACATTTATTTTTTTATTCTTCTTCTTAACTAATAAATAAATAGAAATTGAGAGAAACATTCAAATTTATTTAAGGTTGCTTATGTCTGAGCAATCTCAATCACTGCAAGTGTAATTTTCTACAAACAATAAAAATTTATTCATAGCCTTGACATATTATGACATCAATATTATCAATTTTATCACCTAATTTTATAATCCTAGCTGGTGTAGTTGCTAAAAGATTCATTGTTTGTACCTACATGTGTTAGTTTTGTTGAGTCATTATCCACATATATAATTATATATACCTAAAGAAAGAAAAAAATTGATATGAATTTTGTTATGATACTCTGACAAGTGTAAATATCTATTTTTATCTCTTTTTTTAGGAAGATAATGATTTTGATGAAGCTCCAAATTGCTAACCGATTTGAAGTTGGCATATTATTTTATGCAGGCTTGGTATGTCTTCCCTAGCTCCAAAATTATTATTAGAATGAACTAACATTTAAAATTAAATTTAATAATATTATGGTGTATCCATTCATTATGAAACACTATTTGATAAAATATAATTTAGGAGATTTAAACAGTTTAATATGTGGAATCCTTGTTTAGAAAACATGGTCCCAAATTTAAAGCTATGTAAATCTTAAACTTTTTATAAAGATATTTATGAAGATGATATATATTTAAACCATTATTTTATTTACATAAAACCATAGAAGTATTGCTCCTCATATAGTGGGATAGGCCTTGTAGTATAATGGATACCACTTGTTATATGTATTTTGTAGTACGAAACTTGTCACATGAAGTATAACATTATAACAAGTTATGTATTTATGGTTTATTATCAGAGTGTTTATTTATGGAAACAAGTGTAAACATGATCAAAAGAATATTTATGCGCATAGGGTTATAATCTTATTAATTTATCTACACAAGTGTATTTTAGTCCATATAAAATAATTATGATGCTTAATTAATGTGTGCATTCAAACCCTAAAAAGTATAACAGATGCTAGTTAGATTATCATATGTTGATTTTGTTTGAATTATAGATGCATAAATTTAAGTATACAACATAAGTACATAACATAAACGGATCAAGCTTGTATCTAGGAGTATGATTTTATCTAGTTACTAGGTGCTCATGAGACCAAAACTATAATTGTATTAAACAATCTTCTAGAAAATTGAATGAGATGTTCAAAATAAATCATTACATTTAAACCCTTATTACCAAAATAAAATCATGTACTTGATTTTATTAACTATGTTTACATGTTTACCATCCTTTGGAGGGTTGACATCACCCTAAGAGGGATGATTTGAAGGTTCTTCAACTCGGCTTCATTTGGTTGGTTGATAATTGCTGAATTTGCATTTGTATAATTAGATGAAAATTATTTAATTTACAAGATTGGAATTTATATGAAAAATCATATTTGATGATATAAGGGTTCTACCATGAAATAATTTGAATTTATTTAGTTTTTTAAAGGTTTTTATGTTGATTATACTTTTCCTATCATGTTTTATGGATCATTTTTAGAATTATGTAATACTAAATCAAATAAAATTTTCTAGATAAATAGTGGGGTGGGATAATTCTAAATCATGTACTAAATTTATGGGTAAATAGTGGGTCAATAAAAATATGAAATAGCACAGGTAATTAGGTTGGGGTCAATACTAAATTTAAATAGGCGGTCAATACCTTAGATTTATAGGGAATAATTTTTTAGAATTTTAGTGAAACCCTAACATGAAAGTACATAATTCTAAAAATGATCCACAAAACATGATAGAAAAAGTATAATTCACATTGAAACCCTTCAAAAAATAAAGAAATTCAATTTATTTCATGGTAAAACCCTTATATCATCAAATCTAAATTTTCATATAAATTCCAAGCTTGTAAATTAAATAATTTTTCACTAATTATACAAATGCAAATTCAGTGATTATCAACCAACCAGATGAAGCCAAGTGGAAGAACCTTCAAATTTTCCCTCTTATGGTGATGTCAACCCTAAATAGTGGGTAAATACTAATAAACATGATCCATAAAAGTATATGAAATTACTAGTGAACATAATTACCTATGAAAGTATAGAATTAAGTACTAGTGAACATGATCCATAAAAGTACTAGTGAACCTAATTACTTATGATATTTAATTTTTTATTGACATGATATTTACCCATTAATTTAGTATCCATTCTTTGTCTTTAGAATTATGTACTTTCAAGTTAGTGTTTCACTAAAATTCTAAAAAAATATTATCTATAAAACTAAGGTATCGACCTACTATTTAGCATTATTATTGACCCCAACGTAATTACCTATGCTATTTATCATTAGGTCAATACTAATGCCATTCAGATTTAGTATTTGATAAAACACATGGGTCTAATTTATGCATGGGGTGGTAGTTAGGATATCAGTAGGAGGTATATATAACAACTTGGAGGCAATTGGAGGTGCGTGACCTACCTAAAGGAGTCATTCACATGTTTACTAGCCTTGGGAGGGTTGACATCACCCTAAGAGGGAAGATTTGAAGGTTTTTCCACTTGGATTCATCTGGTTGATAATTTATAAATTTGCATTTGTCTAATCAGATAAAAATTATTTAATTTACAATATAAGAATTTATATGAAAAATTAGATTTGATGATATAAGGGTTCTACCATGAAATAAAATGAATTTATTTAGTTTTTGAAGGGTTTTTATGTGGATTATACTAAAAATTATACGGTTTTTACTAGAGAAATTAGTTTCTATGATATTAATTTGAATTTACATTTGTACCTACTAAAGTACATGATTCACTCTTTATTTTCAAAATTATGTACTTTCATGTTAGGGTTTCACTAAAATTCTAAAAATTGGTGCCTATAAAACTAAGGTATTGACCCACTATTTAGCATTAGTATTGACCCCAACCTATTTACTTGTGTTATTTAGCATTAGGTCAATTATAATGTTATTTAGCATCAGTATTGGATAAAGTACATGGGTTTGACTTATGCATGGTGTGGTAGCTAGGGCATCAGTTGGAGGTGGACACAGCAACTAAGAGGCAATTAGAGGTGGGTGACCTACTTGAAGGAGTCATTCACATGTTTACTAGCCTTGGCAGGGTTGACATCACCCTAAGAGGGAAGATTTGAAGTTTCTTCCACTTGGCTTCATCTAGTTGGTTGATAATTATTGAATTTGCATTTGTATAATCAACTAAAAATTATTTAATTTACAAGCTTAGTATTTATATGAAAAATTAGATTTGATGATATAAGGGTTCTACCATGAAATAAATTGAATTTATTTAGTTTTTGAATGGTTTTTATGTGGATTATACTTTTCCTATCATGTTTTATGGATCATTTTCAAAATTACATACTTTCATGTTAGTGTTTCATTGAAATTCTAAAAAATTGTTGCCTATAAAACTAAGGTAGTATATATTAAGTTTCACTATAATTATTTATTTTGAACATCTCATTCAATTTTATATAAGATTTTTCAATACGGTTATAGTTTTGGTCTCATGAGCACCTGGTAACTAGATAAAATCATACTCATTTAGGGTAATTTTTAGCTATGTTAGAGGATCCCAATTTCCATTTCAGGTCCATGTCATGTCTATGTTAGGTTAGAATCATGTCATGTCATGTCCATGTAATGTATATGTTAGGTAATGATAATAGTGATGTCATAATATGTCAAAGCTATGACTCAATTTTTCTTGTTTGTAGATAATTACACTTGTAGTGATTAGGATTGCTTAGACACAAGTAGCCTTAAATAAATCTGAGTGTTTCTCTTAATTTTTATTTATTTCTTAGATAAGAAGAAGAATAAGAAACTAAATGTGGGTATGGTAGAAGAACCTAATTTTTTTTGCACATGTGATCTAGATGATTTTGAAGAACTCCTCTTTGTCTTCAGAAGAATGACCTGTAGATAAAAAAGATACTATTACAAAGGGGTTATTAGATGGATAGCAAGGTGGATTACCTAACATGAGCTAGTTCCAAGAAGCATGAGATTATTATGAGGATATCAATCCATACTCTTAAAAAATTTAAGTTGAAATAAATAAAGATGAGATACTTGCATCAAATGATAGAAAAAATGAAAATTGAATGCAAGAATAAATAAAGCTTGATAAAGAAAATAGACTATTTATAGAAAATAGTGGGTCAATACTAATGCTAAATAGCTCAGATTGGGTTCAAAAAATAGATAAATAGTAAGTCAATAGCATAAATGGATAAATTTAGTAATAACATACTAAATAGAAGGTAAATAAAAATACTACTAACTAAAATAAGTTTTACTAGATAAATAACATGGTAGAATAATACTAAATCATGTACTAAATTTATTGTTAAATACCAGGTCAATAAAAATACTAAATATCATTGGTATTTAGCTTTGGGTCAATACTAATGCTAAATACATTTATGTATAAATAATGATAATGTAATGCTAATGGTAATTAGGTTGAGGTCAATACTAATACTAATTACATAAATACTTAGATATATGTAATGTCTATGTTAGGTAATGACAATAGTGATGTCAGAATATGCCAGGGGTACGATTCAATTTTTATTATTAGTAGATAATTACACTCATATTTATTTGGATTACTTAGACATAAGCAACCTTAAATAAATATGAGTGTTTCTCTCAATTTATGTCTATTTCTTTAGTTAAGAAGAAGAATAAGAAACTAAATGTGGGTATGGTAAAAGAACCTATTTATTTGTGCATGCATGATCCAAATTATTGTGAAGAGAACCTCTTTGTCTTGTGAAGAATGATACATAGATAATAAAGATACTAATATAAAGGGGTTGTTAAATGGATAGCAAGGCAAATTGCCTAGCGTTAGCTAAAACTAAGAAGTGTGAGTTTACTAGGAGGCTGTCAATCTACACTCTTAAAATAGTTAAGTTGAAAGAAATAAACATGAAATACTTGCATCAAATGATATAAAAGACTAAAAACCAATGCAAGAAGAAATAAATCTTGATAAATAAAAAAGACTAATTATAGCAAATAACAGGGCAATACTAATGCTAAATAGGTCATCTTGGGTTCAAAAAATTAGTAAATAACAAGTCAATAGTATAAATAGATAAATATAGTAATATCATATTAAATAATAGGTAAATAACTAGTCAATAAAAATACTACTAAATGAAATAATTTTTAATGGATAAATAGCAGGGTAGAATAATATTAAATAATGTAATAAATGTATGGGTAAATAGAGGGTCAACAAAAATACTAAATATCATAGGTAATTAGGTTGGGGTCAATATTTATTAATAACATACTAAATAGTAGGTAAATAGTGGGTCAATAAAAATACTATAAAATCAAATAAATTTAGTGCATGATTTAGTATTATTTACCCATAAAAGTACTGCTAATTAGTAATTTTCTACCCTGCATTAGTATAAAACTAATGGCTCAATAATAATGCTATTTAGTACATGATTTAGTATATTAGTTCAAAACATTAGTATTATAAACACATAAATTTAAGTACATAACATAAATGGATCAAGCTTGTAGCTAGGAGTATGATTTTGTCTAGTTACCAGGTGCTCGTGAGACCAAAACTATAACGATATTGAACAATCTTCTAGAAAACTAAATGAGATGTTCCAAACAAATAATTATAGTGAAACACTTATTACCAAAATAACATCATGTACTTGATTTTATTAGATATGTTCACATGTTTACCAGACTTAGGAGGGTTGACATCACCCTAAGAGGGAAGATTTGAAGGTTCTTCCACTAGGATTCATTTGGTTTGCTGATAATCACTGAATTTGCATTTGTATAATCAACTAAAAATTATTTAATTTACAAGCTTGGAATTTATATAAAAAATAGGTTTGATGATATAAGGTTTCTACCATGAAATAAATTGAATTTATTTAGTTTTGAAGGGTTTCTATGTAGATTATACTTTTCCTATCATGTTTTATGGATCATTTTCAGAATTATGTACTTTCATGTTACGGTTTTACTAAAATTATAAAAACTTGTTGCCTATAAGACTAAGGTATTGACCTAATATCTATCAATAGTATTGACCCCAGCCTAATTACCTGTGTTATTTAACATTAGGTCAATACTAATGCTATTTAGCATTAGTATTAGATAAAGCACATGGGTTTGATTTATGCATGGTGTGGTAGCTAGGGCATTAGTCGGAGGTGGATGTAACAACTAGGAAGAAATTAGAGGTGAGTAACCTCCCTAAAGAATTCATTCACATGTTTACCAGCCTTGGGACTATTGAAAACACCCTAAGAGGGAGAATTTTTAGGTTCTTCCGCTTGGATTCATCTGGTTGGTTGATAATTGCTGAATTTACATTTATATAATCAGCTGAAAATTATTTAATTTACAAGTTTAGAATTTATATGAAAAATCAGATTTGATGATTTAAGGGTTCTACCATGAAATCAATTGAATTTCTTTAGTTTTGGAAGAATTTTTATGTGGATTATACTTTTCCTATCATGTTTAAAGGATCATTTTCATAATTATGTACTTTCATGTTAGTGTTTCACTAAAATTCTAAAAAAATATTGCCTATAAGACTAAGGTATTATATATTAAGTTTCAATGTAATGATTTATTTTGAATATATCATTCAGTTTTCTAGAGGATTTTCAATATCATTATAGTTTTGGTCTCATGGGCACCTAGTAACTAGATAAAATCATACTCATTTAGGGTATTTTTTAGCTATGTTAGAGGATCACAATTTCCATTTCATATCCATGTCATGTCTATGTTAGATTAGAATCATGTCATTTCATGTCCATGTAATGTCTATGTTAGGTAATGATAATAGTGATGTCATAATATGTTAGGGATATGACTCAATTTTTCTTGTTTGTAGATAATTACACTTACAATGATTGGGATTGCTTAGACACAAGCAACCTTAAATAAATCTGAGTGTTTCTCTCAATTTCTATTTATTTCTTAATTAAGAAGAAGAATAAGAAACTAAATGAAGGTATGGTAGAAGAACCTCTTTAGTCATGCACACATGATCCAAATAATTATGAAGAGCTCCTACTTGTCTTGGGGAGAATGACTTGTAGATAAAAAAGATACTAGTACAAAGGGGTTGTTAGATGGATAGCAAGGTGGATCGCCTAACATGAGCTAGATCCAACAAGTGTGAGCTTTTTAGGAGGCTATTAATCCACACTCTTAAAATAGTTAAGTTGAAAGAAATAAAGATGAAATACTTGCATCAAATGATGAAAAAGACAAAAAGTGAATGCAAGAAGAAATAAATCTTGATAAAGAAAATAAATTAATTATAGCAAATAGTGGGTCAATACTAATGCTAAATAGGTCTGGTTGGGTTCAAAAATTAGGTAAATAGTGGGTCAATAGCATAAATGGATAAATTTAGTAATAACATACTAAATAGTAGGTAAATAATGGGTCAATAAAAATACTACTAAATCAAATACATTTTTCTTATTAAATAGTGGGATATAATAATACTAAATCATGTACTAAATTTATGGGTAAATAGTGGGTCAATAAAAATACTAAATAGTATAGGTAATTAGATTGGGGTCAATACTAATTATAAATGCATTTATAGATAAATAGTGATAATCACATGGGTCTAATACATTTATGGATACATTTTTTTATCAATACTAAGCACATGGGTCTAATTTATGCATGGTTTGGTACCTAGGACATTAGGTAGAGGTGGACACATTAACTAAGAGGTAATTGGAGGAGGGAAACCTTCCTAAAGGAGTCATTCACATGTTTTACAACCTTGGGAGGGTTAAAATCACCCTAAGAGGGAATATTTGAAGGTTCTTCCACCTGGCTTCATCTAGTTGGTTGATAATTGCTAAATTTGCATTTGTATAATTAGCTGAAAATTATTTAATTTACAAGCTTGGAATTTATATGAAAAATCAGATTTGATTATTTAAGGGTTCTACCATGAAATAAATTGAATCTATTTAGTTTTCAAAAGGGTTTCTATGTGTATTTTTTATGGATCACCTTTAGAATTATGTACTTTCATGTTAGGGTTTCACTAAAATTCTAAAAAATACATTCCAATTACTAAATCATGTATTTTCATGTTAGAAATTATGTACTTTACATAACAGGGAAGAATAATACTAAATCATGTACTAAATTTATGAGTAAATAGTGGGTCAATAAAAATACTAAATAGCATAGGTAATTGTTAGTGTAGGTTTTTATTTTTCCCTATTATTTAATTAGGGAAATTATATATTTGTGCATACATGGAGTTTTCCTACATTCTTGGGATAGGCTAGATTATGTGGAGATGTGTGTCATAGATGTGTCATAGGTGTCATAATAATGTCATAAGTAACTCCTTTGACTGGCTATTCCAGGTATGGGAGTTACTTCTCTATTCTTAGCACCTTGTCACCACCTTTCATGGAGGAGTTATAGCCTATTCTTGGGGTGCATTGACCACCATTTGTGGAGGAGTTACTTACGAGCTCTCCTATATGTATTCTTCATTATGGCCATCTCATGTTAATGGAATATTGGCTTTTCTCCAAATTGTCTATGTAATTGTTTCTTATTTTATTTCATTTACTTTAGCATTTTGTGGTATTCACTTGCTTCATCCCGTGCAACCACGACTCGTGCATCCTCATTATTCGGACCTTGGCGAATCCTCCGATATGGTATCAGAGCCACCCTGATAACTGGTTGTCTATTTTGTTATTGCTTTCATTGAAATCTAAAGCTTTGTTAAGGCATTTTTTTATGAAATTTGAAAATTTATGAGAGATATTGCTAGTTCTACGTGATCTTGTTCCTTCCATGGCTTGTTTAGTCTCTCCATATACATGCAGGCGAGATTTTTCAAGATCCAATAATCTTGTTTCTATCAATTAGCTTGCATATTTTGTGTTTTAATCAAAATTTCAGGTTGTCACATGCCTTTGCAATCTCTTGGTAGCTGATTCTAACTTTGCATGCCATTTTTTGGTTGTTGGGGTCATTTTTTCTGGCTAAAGGCGTATGTTTTACACTAGATCTGCATCTTCTATACATTAGCAAGAAAAATGCCTTCTGATTTTTATTCGTAGCCCAAAAAACCATCTAGATATCTTTCAGTTTTTGCATACATTTTGTATACTTTTATAGAACGCACTCAGAAAGCTACAGTAGGACCCCTCTCTGTTGGCAGTTGCAATTTTGAAGGCAGTTTTCAAATGTTCCGTTCTTTCTCATACAGACTCCTTTTCTCACAAATTTTTTATTTATTTTGGCTATTTTTTCATGTTCTATGCACTAGTGTAGATGTTTTTTGATTTTGATGTTAAGAATTTTTAGAAATAGCAGATTCTCATTCGTGACATTGCACAGTTCTCATTTTGGGAACTTCAAAGGATCATAACTTTCACATAAGACCTCGTATTGAGACGATTCTTTTTTTGAAAGTGCATAATTTTTTGAGTAGATCATAGTGGTGCTATTTATTTCTCTATATATTATGCCAAAGTTGTATTTTTAGTATATGCTCTTCATGAGGGTTTTGTAATGCATTGAAATCAAGACCACTTAAGTATTACTTGCTAGTGGAAGTTGTAAATGCACTAATATAAAGTGCCAAATCATATTCTTCTAGAGGGGGTTCTTTGATTGAGCAATATTTGAGTTTTTTTAAAGCTTGTATATTTGATTGTCGAAGATGAAGGGTGAGACCCAAGTTGGCAGGAGGCCAATTCCCCCTCATAAAGACCTCCTTTGGATTCCTCGCTCCGTGTTGAGTCTAACAAGTGGTTTTAAGGCCACTTTCTCTCTCAAAATAGGCATTTTTATAATGTTTTAGTGCTTTTTTTTGCAAAAACACTAGTTTACAAGAAATTAAATCTTTAATATCTTGTAAACGGTAGCTTAGATTTGGGTGCCATTTTTTGCAAAAGTGTTTGTATTTAAATTATCCATAGTGTAGGCTTATTATTTGTTAAAAATTCACTAGTTTATAAAGTTCCTAAAATTTCAGTCTCTCGAGACGCATTTTCGATTGAGTCCGACGTCTTATTTGCTTAAAGTCTTGCACTAATTGCTCTAAGAAGCATTCTCGACTGAGCACGATGTCTTTTGAGTGTGTACTTGAATATTTGGGGTGGGGATCAATATTTTAGTGGTGTGTGATTGCTTTTTAGCACTTGTAATCTTTGCTTTCATTCTCCTTTTTACATAATTTCACAACTTGCAATTAACACAACTTCACCTAAATTTAGCTTAAAATAGATTATTTTCAACTTAAACCCCTAACACCCTTTAACTATCATGAATGGAAGGTTAAAATGTCAATCATTCTTAGAATCAAAGGGTTGTATAGGATTACCATGGGTACTGAAGTAGAACCCAACACTGATGCTGAAAAGGTCAAGCGGTACAACTGTAGTGATAAAGCCTATGGATTACTGAGCTTGTCCATGTCTCCAAAACTTCTCTTCCATTTAGAAACTACCAAGACTCCCAAAGACATATGGGACACCTTAGAAGTCTTATTTGGGAAGCTTGATGAGATGAGAGGTCATGAGCTTGAAAATGAACTCATAAGTCTAAGTCTTAGCAACTTTGACACCCTACATGACTTCTTCACTAAGTTTAAGGCCCTCAGATTACAATTGAAATAATGCAAGATAGAGAAGAAAGATGATCAACTCATCCTTTCTATTCTCGCAAAGTTAGGTCCAAGCTATTCAGTCTTTGTCTCCACTTTCCATGCCATAAAAAGTGCCCTTAGTGCTACATGGAAAATGCCTTATTTGGATTCATTCATTGCAGACTTGACCAGGGAGCAAGATAAGCTAATTCAAATGGGCACAATGAAGTCTACTCAACCCTAAACTTTGATAGCTAGAAATGGTAAGGATAAGACTTCAACAAAGGAAAAGAAGAAAGAAAACAACAATCCTACCAAAAAAAGCACTGAGTCTTCCTCCTCCAATGCTAAACCTAAGAAGGAGAAGGTTAAGTGTGCCTATTGTTAAAAGACAGGGCATGATGAACACAAATTCATGAAGAAACAAATAGATCACCTAACTCATCTTCTAGAGAAGCACAACATAGGTGTTCCTGAGTTCATCAAGCAGAATTCATCTACCTAAGATTCTACTAAGGCAAAAGGTAAGGGTAAGGAGAAAGAAAAGGGCAAGGCCCTTGTAGCTATAACATCTTCATGGGTCATTGATTCGGGTGCTTCTCACCACATGGGCTCTTCACTAGTTGAGTTTTCATCTTTAGAGCCTTGTAGCATGACTTCAATTAGTTTGGGTGATGACACATCAGTTTCTATTATAGGGAGAGGGTCAGTTGAAATGGAAGGATGAACATTCAATAATGTTCTAAGTGTTCCTTCTCTTTCAACCAATCTCCTATCAATGACCAAATCACTCACATTAGTCAGGGCATGAGAGTTGATTTTTCACTAGATTCAGTGGCTATCAAGGAGTTGCATAGTGATACTATAGTGGCAGTGGGTAGGGCAGATCACCAAGCAAGGCTATACACCTTCTCACATTTTGCACCTGATTCTTCTCCAATATCATTGTTGACTCATTCAGATGGAGTTATCAAATTATGGCATGATTGGTTTGGCCACCTTAACTACCGCTACCTTGAGAAACTTTACAAACATGACATGGTCATTAGCTTACCTCGTGTCTAATTCTCAAAAGGACTTTGTGAGGGGTGCTCCCTTGGGAAGCATCCCGAAGAAAAATTTGAAAAAGGCAAAGCTTGGAGGGCTTCACAACCTTTAGAGTTAGTCCACAGTGATGTATTAGGACCCTTTCCCAAACCATCTTTCATAAGGGCCAAGTACATCCTCACTTTCATTGATGATTTCTCTAGGTACACTTGGATATATTTTCTCAAACAAAATTCTGAAGTGTTTGAAAATTTTCTAGACTTTAAGGCTCTTAGTGAGAAACAGAGTGAGAAATCCATCAAGTTTCTTCAAACTAATAATGGAGGGGAGTATGTCAGCAACAGGTTTGAGTATTTTTGCACCATAGAGGGGATTGATTTGCAGTGCACAGTCACTTATAGTCCTTCACAGAATGGGGTTGTATAAGCAAAAATAGGTTCTTAAAAGAGATGGGTAGCTGTATGATTCACTCCAAATCCTTAGCACCACAGTACTGGGTTGAAGCCATCAATTGTGTTTGCTACATTCAAAATAGGGTTCCTCATAAAGCATTAAAAGGGATAACACCCTTTGAAGCTTGGCATAAAAGGAAACCTGATGTTGAGCACCTTAGGGTTTTTGGAACCCCAGCCATAGCCCACATACTGAAGAAGAAATGCAAAGCTATGGAACATCAGTCCAAGCCTTGCATCTTTGTAGGATATCCAGATGGTATTAAGGGGTATCACTTTCTAGATCCGACCACTCATGAGTTGTTCATTAAGAGAAGTGTCCACTTTTAGGAGAGTCTTAGAGACTCAACACTTGGCACTTCTTCTCCCTCATCGGATCTACTTCTTCATGATGATTCCTCATCAGATTTAGATTATCCATAGCAGGTTCTTGAGCCAGAGACATCTTCTTCTTCTTTGAGTTCAGATAGTGAGGACAGTGATGTAGGGTCATCCACCTCTAGTCAGTCAAAGGATGAGGAGTTATCACTTGACTCACCCACTTTCAGGCCACTTTGGGCTAGATAGACCCTTGAGAGTGTTGGCACTTGGGTAGGAGATCTTGAAAATAATAGACAAACTAGGGGGATTTTCAAAGAGACCCACGTGCCTTATTTACTTTAGTTTCAGATCCATAGACTTTTCGAGAGGCATCGAGGGTACCTGAGTGGGATAGTGCTATGGAGAAAGAATATTCTTCCTTAATCAAAAATCACACTTGGGATTTGACTTCACTTCCTAAGAGAAGGAAGATGGTTTAATGTAGGTGGATATATCAGACCAAGTTTGTAGCAAATGGGTCAGTTGATAAGTACAAGGCATGATTGGTTGCCAAGGGTTTCTCATAGGTGGCAAGCATTGACTACTCAGAGACATTTGCACCCATTGCAAAGATGACTTCTATCTGACTCACCTTAGCTATTGTCGCAACACATGGTTGGGATGTGCACCAAATGGATGTGAAGAGTGCCTTTCTTCACAGAGACCTAGAGGAAGAGATCTACATGGAGCAGCCACCAAGATTTGTTTAAGATTCTTCCTTAGTATGTAGACTTAGGAAATCTATCTATGGCCTCAAACAGGCCTCTCGAGCATGGTACGCCAAGATGGATTCTTTCCTTCTCACAACAAGTTTCACTAGGTGCCATTTTGATCCTAATGTCTACTTTTTGTGGCAGGATGACTCGCTCTTGATTTTGGTTCTTTATGTTGATGACCTTTTGATCATCGAGAGTTCGTCATTAGCTATTGCAATGTTGAAAGCATCTCTCTAGAATAGATTTGACATGACAGACTTGGGTTTATTGCACTACTTCCTTGGCATCGAGATCTCACAGTCAGATTTAGGGATTTCTCTTACACAACCTAAGTATGCTTTTGACTTATTGGCTCAATTTCACATGGTTGATTGCAAGCCATCTCTGACTCCCTTTCTATCAGGAGTCAAGCTTGAGACTAACTATTCTTCACCATTGGTTGATGCCACTCGATATCGATAACTTATTGCCAGTCTCATCTACTTGACTCACACCAAGCTTGACATATCATATACAGTGGGACTTGTCTCTAGATTTATGCAAGAACCTCATGAGCTGCATTAGAAAGTAGCTAAGAGGATCTTGCATTACATACAGGGTTCACATAGATACAGGATTCATTACAAATTTGGCATAGAGGTTGACTTGGTTGGATATACAGATTCAGACTGGGCTGATGATTCACAAACTCACAAATCCACATTTGGTTACAGTTTCTCTCTAGGTTTTGGTATTATCAGTTAGTCTAGCAAGAAGCAGAATGGTATTGCTATATCATCCACAGAGGCAGAGTACAAGAGAGCTATTAATGTAGCTACTAAGGCTATTTGGCTTTAGGGGATTCTTTTTGAGTTTGGCATTCCTATCAAGCAGCCCACCATCATTTATTGTGACAACTAGAGTACCATTCAGATTTGCAAGAATCTAGTTCAACACCAGTGGACCAAGCACATATAGATTTACATGCATTTTGTTTGGGATCTTATTCATAGTTAGGTCATTGACTTAATATTTTACCAGTATTTAGAGTAGGTTGTAGACATCTTCACCAAACCTTTCACCAAGAGCAAGTTTATTCATTTATGAGCTCTTCTTGGGGTGCGGCCTACATCTACAGTAGCATCATCTTCAGGGGGGCCTTTTAGCCTCTTCATTTCTATTATGTCTCTCTTTTTGGGGGAAGTTTTTTCCTACAGGTTTTCTCTTTTTCTCTATCTTATGAAATATTGCATTTGTACATGGGTACCTCATCAGGCCTAGTTGTTGGGACCCATTTTATATTTCCACACTGCCCACCTAAGCTACGCTTATGGGGGGGGTATTAGTGTAGATTTTTATTTTTCCCTATTATTTAATTATGGAAATTATATATTTGTGCATACATGGAGTTTTCCTACATTTGTGGGATAGGATAGCTTATGTGGAGATGTGTGTCATAGATGTGTCATAGGTGTCATAAGAATGTCATAAATAACTCCTTTGACTAGCTATTTCGAGTATGGGAGTTACTTCTCTATTCTTAGCACCTTTTCACCACCTTTCATGGAGGAGTTATAGTTTATTCTTGGGGTGCTTTAACCACCATTTGTGGAGGAGTTACTTACGAGCTCTCTTATATGTATTCTTCATTATGGCCATCTCATGTTAATGGAATATTGGCTTTTCTCCAAATTGTCTATGTAATTGTCTCTTGTTTGATTTCATTTACTTTAGCATTTTTTTGTATTCACTTGCTTCGTCACGTGTAACCACGACTCATGCATCCTCATTATTTGGACCTTGGGGAATCCTCCAATAGTAATTAGGTTGGGGTTAGTACTAATGCTAAATACATCTATGGATAAATATCGATAATCACATGGGTCTTATACATTTATGATCAATACTAAGCACATGGGTCTTATTTATGCATGGTGTGGTAGCTAGGCCATTAGTTGGAGGTGGATGCATCAAATAGGAGGAAATTAGAGGTGGGTGACCTATCTAAAGGTGTCATTCACATGTTTACCAACCTTGGGAGGGTTGGCATCACCCTAAGAGGGAAGATTTGAAGGTTATTCCACTTGGCTTCATTTGGTTGGTTGATAATTATTGAATTTGCATTTATATAATTACTAAAAATTATTTTATTTACAAGCTTAGAATTTATATGAAAAATTAGATTTGATGATATAAGGGTTCTACCATGAAATAAATTGAATTTCTCTAGTTTTTGAATGATTTCTATGTGGATTATATTTTTCCTATCATGTTTTATGGATCATTTTTATAATTATGTACTTTTATGGATCATTTTTAGAATTATGGATACATGGGGTCAATAATAATGAATAATACATTTATGATCAATACTAAGCACATGGGTTTGATTTATGCATGGTGTGATAGCTAGGGCATCAATTGGAAGTGGATGCAATAACTAGGAGGCAATTAGAGGTGGAAGACCTACCTAAAGGAATCATTCACATGTTTACTAGCATTTTTAGGGTGGACATCAACCTAAGAGGGAAGATTTTAAGGTCCTTCCACTTGGCTTCATCTAGTTGGTTGATAATTACTGAATTTGATTTGTATAATTAGCTAAAAATTATTTAATTTACAAGCTTAGAATTTATATGAAAAATTATATTTGATGATATAAGGGTTCTACCATGAAATAAATTGAATTTCTTTAGTTTTCAAATGGTTTATATGTGGATTATACTTTTCCTATCATGTTTTATGCATCATTTTTAGAATTATATAATTTCATGTTAGGGTTTCACTAAAATTCTAAAAAATTGTTGCCTATAAAACTAACCTATTATATATTAATGTTTTAGTGTAATGATTTCTTTTGAACATCTCTTTCAATTTTATAGAAGATTGTTCAATATGGTTATAGTTTTGGTCTCATTAACACATGGTAACTAGATAAAATTATACTCATTCAGAATAATTTTTATCTATGTTAGAGGATCCCAATTTCCATTTCATGTCCATGTCATCTCTATGGTAGGTTAAAATCATGTCATGTCATGTCCCTGTCATGTCTATGTTAGGTAATTTTTAGCTATGGTAAGTTTTTTTATTAGCTATGCTAGAGGATCCCAATTTCCATGTCATGTCTATGTTAAGTTAGAATCATGTCACATTGTCTACGATTATTTTCTTAATCATTTATTCACTATTTTATTTTGTGTGTGTTATTCAAATACATATATTTTTGTGAAATAAATTTTAGATGTTATGTGATTTTTGTTTTTATTTCTATCATGAATATTTATACTGTGTGATATATATTTATATTTCATGTTATAATGATTTATATCATACATCTACTAAAATTATAAATATTGCATGCTTCATTGACATATCTAGCTAAATATGCCAACTATAATAAAATGAATTATCATGATAATATATTATGTGATAGTAATAAGCAATTGAGTTTTTCCTAGATTATATATTTCATACATTATTACAACATTAAAAATATTTATATGAGGATATATGTTATCATTTTTGCACGTAACTCTTTCTTTTGAGATGAGTGAATTCGAGCTTCATCCATCATATTAAAAGGGGTCATAAAATAGTAATATTTAATATATTTAGATGTGTTATATATGTTCAGATGGGTTAGATTAAGTATACTTAGATATATTCTATATCATGTTGTGGAATAATTGATCTATTATATGATACTTAGGGATAGAGTTTTTCCTTATCTAAGATTTTAAGAAACAATTGAGACATTATATGATATTTTGGGACATATTTGAAAACTCTGTATCATTTTGAGGGATTGATGGATCATATGGGGCATGAAATTTGTTTATACAAACAATTTATATACATGCATAGTAATGATGGTAAATTTTTTATAAAATTCTAGTGAAACCCTAACATGAAAGTACATAATTCTAAAAATGATACATAAAACATGATAGGAAAAGTATAATCCACAAAGAAACACTTTTAAAAATATAGAAATTATATTTATTTCATGGTAGAACCCTTATATCATCAAATCTAATTTTTCATATAAATTCCAAGCTTGTAAATTAAATAATTTTTATCTGATTATACAAATACAAATTCAACAATTATCAACCAACCAGATAAATCCAAGTGAAAGAACCTTCAAATATTCCATCTTATGGTGATGTCAACCCTCCCAAGGTTGGTAAACATGTGAATGAATCCACTAGGTAGGTCTCCCACCTCCAATTGCCTCCTAAATTAAAACTAAGAGAGATGTTCTTAAGAAATCTTTATAGTGAAACTTAATATATAATACCTTAGTTTTATAGGCAACAATTTTTTAGATTTTTAGTGAAACCCTAACATGAAAGTATATAATTATGAAAATGATCCATAAAACATGACAGGAAAAGTATAATCCACATAGAAACCCTTTGAAAACTAAATAAATTCAATGTATTTCATGGTAGAACCCTTATATCATCAAATCTGATTTTTCATATAAATTCCAAGCTTGTAAATTAAATAATTTTTATCTGATTATACAAATACAAATTCAACAATTATCAACCAACCAGATAAATCCAAGTGAAAGAACCTTCAAATATTCCATCTTATGGTGATGTCAACCCTCCCAAGGTTGGTAAACATGTGAATGAATCCACTAGGTAGGTCTCCCACCTCCAATTGCCTCCTAAATTAAAACTAAGAGAGATGTTCTTAATAAATATTTATAGTGAAACTTACTATATAATACCTTAGTTTTATAGGCAACAATTTTTTAGATTTTTAGTGAAACCCTAACATGAAAGTATATAATTATGAAAATGATCCATAAAACATGACAGGAAAAGTATAATCCACATAGAAACCCTTTGAAAACTAAATAAATTCAATTTATTTCATGGTAGAACCCTTATATCATCAAATATGATTTTTCATATAAATTCTAAGCTTGTAAATCTAATAATTTTCAGCCGATTATACAAATGCAAATTCAGAAATTATCAACCAACCAGATGAAACCAAGTGAAAGAACCTTTAAATCTTCCCTCTTATGGTGATGTCAACCCTCCCAAGGATGGTAAACATGTGAATGACTCCACTAGGTAGGTCACCCACCTCCAAATGCCTCTTAAATTAAAACTAAATGAGATGTTCAAAAGAAATCATTACAGTGAAACTTAATATATGCCTTAGTTTTATAGGCAACAATTTTTTAGAATTTTAGTGAAACCCTAACATGAAAGTACATAATTCTAGAAATGATCCATAAAACATGATAGGAAAATTATAATCCACATAGAAACCCTTAAAAAACTAAATAACTTCAATTTATTTCATGGTAGAACCCTTATATCATCAAATCTAATTTTTCATATAAATTCTAAGCTTGTAAATTAAATTTTTTTCAGATGATTATAAAAATGAAAATTCAGTAATAATCAACCAACCAGATGAATCCAAGTGGAAGAACCTTCAAATCTTCCCTCTTAGGATGATGTCAACCCTCCCAAGGCCGGTAAACATGTAAACATAGTTAATAAAATTGAATACATGATTTTATTTTTGTAATAAGGGTTTCACTATAATGATTTATTGTGAACATCTCATTCAATTTTCTATAAAATTGTTCAATACAGTTATAGTTTTGGTCTCATGAGCACTTGATAACTAGATAAAATCATACTCCTAGCTATAATCCTGGTCTGTTTATGTTATGTACTTATGTTGTATACTTAAATTTATGTGTTGATAATTCAAACAAACTCAACATTAGATAATCCAACTAGCGTATACTATACTTTTTAGGTTTTGAATGCACATATTAATTAAGTCTTATAATTATTTAATATGGACTAAAATACACCCATGGAGCCAAATTCATAAGAGTAAAACTCTATGCTCATAAATACACTTTTGAGCTTGTTTACACTTATTTTCATAAGTAAACACTTTGATAATAAACCATAAATACATAACTCATTATAATGTTATCAAAATTTATGTAAATATAACATCATTTACATCTTATAGTCATAATTAACATGCTCATAAAGTGATCATAAATCATAAACCATATGCTCATAAAGTGCTATAATTATTATTAACATGTTACCCTTATAATGTTACCAAGATATATATCACATAATTTTATTAGTTTTATATCAACATAAGATTTACATAGATTTATATTTATAACATAGCTAAAAATTACCTTGAATGATTATGATTTTATCTAGTTACCAGGTGCTTGTGAGACCAAAACTATAACCATATTGAACAATCTTCTAGAAAACTGAATTAGATGTCCAAAAGAAATCATTACAGTGAAACTTAATATATAATACCTTAGTTTCATAGGCAACATTTTTTTAGAATTTTAGTGAAACCCTAACATGAAAGTACATAATTCTAAAAATGATCCATAAAACATGATAGTAAAAGTATAATCCACATAGAAACCCTTCAAAAACTAAATAAATTCAATGTATTTCATGGTAGAACCCTTATATCATCCAATATAATTTTTCATATAAATTCCAAGATTGTAAACCAGATAATTTTTAGCTAATTATACAAATGCAAATTCAAAAATTATCAACCAACTAGATGAAGCTAAGTGGAAGAAATTTCAAATCTTCCTTCTTAGGGTGATGTCAACCCTCTCAAGGCTGGTAAACATGTGAATGACTCCTTTAGGTAGTTTTCCCACCTCCAATAACCTCCTAGTTATTGCGTCCACCTCCAAATGATGCCCTAGCTACCACACCATGCATAAATTAGACCCATGTGCTTTTTATAATAATCCTCACGAGCACCTGGTAACAATTTTTTAGAATTTTAGTGAAACCCTAACATGAAAGTACATAATTATAAAAATGATCCATAAAACATGATAGGAAAATTATAATCCACATAGAAACCCTTCAAAAACTAAATAAATTCAATTTATTTCATGGTAGAACCCTTATATCATCAAATCTAATTTTTCATATAAATTCTAAGCTTGTAAATTAAATAATTTTTAGCTGATTATACAAATGCAAATTTAGTAATTATCAACCAACCAAATGAATCCAAGTGGAGGAATATTCAAATCTTCCCTCTTAGGGTGATGTCAACCTTCCTAAGGCTGGTAAACATGTGAATGACTCCACTAGGTAGGCTGGTTAGCTCCAATTGACTCCTAGATTAAAATTGAATGAGATGTTCAAAAGAAATCTTTACAGTGAAACTTAATATATAATACCTTAGTTTTATAGGTAATAATTTTTTATAATTTTAGTGAAACCATAACATGAAAGTACATAATTCTAAAAATGATCCATAAAACATGATAGGAAAATTATAATCCACATGGAAACCCTTCAAAAACTAAAAAAATTCAATTTATTTCATGGTAGAACCCTTATATCAACAAATCTAATTTTTCATATAAATTCCAAGCTTGTAGATTAAATAATTTTCCATTGATTATACAAATGTAAATTTAGTAATTATCAACCAACTTGATGAAGCCAAGTGGAAGAACCTTCAAATCTTCCCTCTTAGAGTGATGTCAACCCTCCCAAGGCTGGTAAACATGTAAAAATAGATAACAAAATCAATTACATCATTTTATTTTAGTAATAAGGGTTTCACTATAATGATTTATTTTGAACATCTCATTTAGTTTTCTAGAAGATTATTCAATACAGTTATAGTTTTGGTCTCACGAGCACCTGGTAACTAGATAAAATCATACTCCTAACTACAATCCTGATCTATTTATGTTATGTACTTATGTTGTATACCTAAATTTATGCATTTATAATTTAAACAAACTCAAAGTAAGATAATCCAACTAGCATTTTATATATTTTTTAGGGTTTGAATTTGTACATTAATTAAGCCTCATAATTATTTAATATGGAATGAAATCCACTTGTGGAGCTAAAGTCATAAGAGTACAACCCTATACTCATAAATATGATTTTTATCATGTTTACACTTATTTATATAAGTAAACCCTTTGATAGTAAACCATAAATACATAACTCGTTATAATGTTATACTTCATGTGACAAGTTTTGTACTACAAAGTACATATAACAAGTGGTATCCAATATGCTACAAAGCTTATCCCATTATATGAGGAACAATCCTTGTATGGTTTAATGTAAATCAAATAATAGTTTAAATATATAGTGTCTTCATAAATATTTATAAAAAATTTAAGATTTACATATTTTTAAATTTAGGACCACATTTTCTAAACAAGGCTTCCACATATTAAACCATTTAAAACTCCTTAATTATATTTTTTCAAATGGTGTTTCATAATGAATGGCCACACCATAATATTAATAAAGTTAATTTTAAATATCAGTTCATTATAATAAGAATTTTGGAGATAGGGAAGACATCCCAAGCCTACATAAATAAAATCATAAAATAATATGCCAACTTTAACATCGATTAGCAATATGGGGCTTTATCAAAATCATTGTCTTCCTAAAAATAGAGACACCAAAATATATTTACACTTGTTAGAGTATCATAAACAAATTCATATAGATGTTTTTGGTACTTTAGTTATATATAATTATATATATGGATAATGACTCAATAAAACTAACACATGCATGTACATACAATGAATCTTATAACAACTACACTAGCCAGGATAATGAAATTAGGTGATCGAAATGATAATAGTTCTGTTATAATATGTTGGGTATATGACTCAATTTTTATTGTTCAAAGATAATTACACTTGAAATGATTAGGATTGCTTAGACACAAGTATCCTTAAATAAATCTGAGTGTTTCTCTCAATTTCTATTTATTTCTTAGTTAAGAATAAGAATAAGAAACTAAATGTAGGTAAGGTAGAAGAACCTATTTGTTTGTGCACACATGATCCATATGATTGTTAAGAGCTCATATTTATCTTGGGAAGAGTGGCATATATATAATAAATGATATCATAAAAAGGGTTTTTTAGATGGATATCAAGGTGGATTGCCTAACATGAGCTAGATCTAAGAAGTGTGAGCTTACTAGGGGGCTATCAATCCACAATTTTAAAATAGTTAAGTTGAAGGAAATAAAGATGAAATAATTGTATCAAATGATATAAAAGACTAAAAGTGAATTAAATAATAAAAAAATATTGATAAATAAAATAGACTAATTATAGTAAATAATATGTCAATACTAATGCTAAATTGGTCAAGTTAGGTTCAAAAAATAGGCAGGGTTTTTATGAATAGGCATAAGGTCAGAAAGTGGAATTTGATTAGGAGTAAGTAGGTGGAAATAACTTGTTATTTCCTACCAAAGTAACCATCATTGATTGGGATGACCATCTGTGGTTAAGTTGACCATTAGAAATTAAGTGACTATCAGTGGTTGAAGGTGACCATCAGTGGTCAGGGTGACCATCGGTGGTTGTTATGGGTTTTGAGGGTGTTTCAAAAAAGGGTCTATAGAATGGGTATAGAAGGATATTGAATGTCTATTTTGAGTTAGGGGGTCAGATGGTAATAATTAGAAGGGTTTGGGTCAAAAATTAAATAATCAAAACTTAAAAACTAGAAATATACTTAGCTAGTTGTTTGATAGTTAGTGGCTAATCCTAAAGTAATTTTGGAAAAGTAATAGTAATTTTCTTAAATAATAATTTTGGTAGATGTTTGAGACTTTGTTTTGACTATTAAACTATTTGAGGAAGACCTAAAAATATGTTTTTGATGCTAGAAGCTCCTGATGACTACTGGTTGATAGCTTGATTACCTAATTGCTAAATTCTTGGATGTTTAGATCCTTTTTCACCTCCTACTCCCATCCTTTTATAGGCAAAGAGAAATAGAGGCTAAAGGTTCCATAAGGGTTTTGGTTTTTGGTTTTGATGAATTATCTTTCCATTTATATGAAATTTTGATGTGTTATCTTACACATAGCTCGAGTTATCTTTGTTTATATGGGGAATACTTGACCATCAATAGTCAGGGTGACCATCAAAGATCAAGGTGACCATCAATGGTTGAGGGTTAGAGGTAGGTTAATGATTTAGGTTTAGCTAGTTATCTAAACTAAATAAAATTTATGGTTAGAGGCTAGGTAATGGTCTGATCTAGTGGTGTTTCAAAATCTAGAACTATCATGTGTGGTTTTTTAGTGTCTACATTTTTCCCATTTTTGTTATGTATTCTATGTTATCAAGATGTAAAACAAAAAAGGATTGTGGGTTAAAGGTTTTGTTACCCTGAGTATAGGAAGATATGTTTTACCTTAAACCAGGAGTTGATTAGGTGAAACCAAATTATGCAAATTGGATGAGTAGTTTGTGGTGAGTCATGAGGTTGGTGGCAATGGTGGTTAGGAATTTGAATCACACAAATGTGTAAAATTTTAGGTAAAAATGGCCAACATTGAGGTGAATGTGGTTTGTATGGTAATCAGATAAGGTAAGCTCCAAAAGTGGGCACTAAAGTAGTGGTACCAAAATGTTGAAAAGAGATCTTGACCATTGACAGTTAGGGGTCTCAAAATCAATCATCGATAGTAATCATAACCATTGATGGTTAGGGGGAAACCATAAAAGTGTAGAGGATTAAAAGTGAAAAAGATTTGTCATTTTTGCTTTTGTGATTTTGACTCTCTCAACTCCCATGCATTTACAACTTTGGCATTTTGTGTGAGACTATTGACGAGGTAGTTGCTGAGTGGTTGAGATTGAGATTTATGTTGAGTTGACCTATCATCATGGACCAAAGATATAGGGTGGACATGGACATGGCCAGGTAGTGGGACCCAAGATTCCTCATCGACAATGGTTAAGGAATGAGGTAGGGGTTTCACTAAATTATTAGATTAGTTTAATTTTTGCATTTGTGGTTACATTTCATTGATTTATTTTTGTTTGGGTAGGTTTTAGGTTTACCATAGGTATTTAGGTTGGGTTTGGTGTTTTTTTTTAAATATATGGGTGAAAATTGAAATTGGGAGGTTAGGTTAGGTTGAGGGAGGGTAAGGTGGATATTAGGTAGGTTTTTTGTTAGATATGGATGGTTTGGGCAAGTTTTGTATAGGTAGGGTTGGGGGTTTTTCCATTAATAGTCACACATAGTAACTATTGGTGGTCATACCCAATCGTCAGTGGTCATAACCAATTATCAATAGTTGAAGATCATGGATAAAATGGTCAACCAACTATCATTGGCCATAGTGACCATCGATAGTTGACCAAATGAGATAGATTTTTTGATAAAAGAGCTAAGGTAATAAGTGAGTTTCAAAATTTTTAGCATTAGAATGCTAAGGGTAGCTTGTTTTTAGGGTAGGTGAAAATAATATATGTAGATGTTGTTCATATAGAGAAAATAGGTGTAACTAGGTAGGTGAAATGAGGTGAAAGGATGTTGTCCATGGGTAAGGTATGTTGTTCCCAAAATATATCACTTGTTTTTGGGACAACATATCAACTATTTTGGTCCTAAAAGCCAAAATTCTCTCTTCCTTTCCCAAAAAATATTCTGAGCACTCAAGTTCTTCAATTATTCAAGCATTTTCAGTCAAGGGACTCACAAGTTCAACGGGTTCAAAAACTTTAATAGGTGAGCTCTAACAAAGGAACAAGTTCCAAACACTTAGGCAATTTTGAGGTTGGTTCAACATCAAGGTTCAACTGAAAGGTCCATCGACAGGCTTCAAACAAAAGATTGAACCATTAAACAATTAAACCCTACCTCCAAAGGTTCAAAGGTTCAATGACATTGGCAGACTTCAAAGAGTTAAGCACTTTGGAAATTTCAAAGTTTAACCACTTCAAAAAGTTTAACGGCTTCAAATAACTTAAAGAAAAGTAGACTTCAAAGAAGAAAGATTGAATCGTTAAACTGTTGAACCTTGAACCAAAAGAGTTCAAAGTTCAAAGGTTCAATGAGTTCAATAAAATTTGAGAGACTTAGAAGAACAAAATATTTGAAGAGTAAAGAATGAACCATTGAACCATTGAAACTTTAACCAAAAGGTTCAAATTGGTTCAAGTGACCAAAAACCAGTGACGTCCCCATAGACATCAAATTTAGGGTAATAAAATATCTATTATTTTTCAAATATGTCACAGACCTGAAAACAAACTTAGTGACCGACCAAAGAAGAAGTTGAAGGAGCCAACAAAAAGCGAGAAGATGGCTCGAGAGCTCAGATCACCAAAGAAGGACAAGACATGGTGAGGAAAAAGGGAATGATGCAAAAAATCTAGAAATATCTACGTAGGAGTTATTTTTAGTAGGTAAAATAGTCTAAAATCTAGAAATATATGTGCAGGAGTTATTTCTAGTAGGTGAAATAATCCACCAGGTGGACATTAGAGAGCACGAGTACTCAATAACACAGCCTATTTTTCTAGATCGAGTAAAGGTGAAGTGGATAGTTGCATAAATATTGGGAAGAGGACCAGGCAGCCCATACTTTAGAGGAGACATTTGAGAAGAATTAACACACCACAATTAAGGTTGATGCCCTGTTCCAGCATGGCCCCTGGATAGAACTGAAAATGCATTCAAGGCATTGAATGCAGCATGGGCCATTCCATGAAAAAAAGCACCCAAGTCTTTCTTGGAGTGCTATATATTATAATCTCTTATTTTATGCAAAGGAGATCTCTCTATTATAGAAGTAAAACTCTACCCAAATTGAAAGGCATTTCTTGAGACTTTGAGCTCAGATTGTTAATCATATTTCTTTTTTTGAATGAGAAAACAAGTGACCTTTCAGACTTTGTGTTGGAATAGCTTGTGTTATTTAGTAAATTTTTCTTATGTATATTTCTTGAATGCATTCTTGTCCATTTAATTAAATAAGTAAAACTAGTGGAAGTAATCAAGAAAGTGTCCTGAAGCTGACTGTGGAGAGACTTTGTGCTACCACAATTGTATTTAGTTTGTCTATTTTCTGTTTCTGTGTAAAGGATCTTGGGATGACTTTGTGCCTCCATTATCCTTCGTATATTTCACTCTTTGGCAGCTAAGGTGGAGACTTTGTGCTACACCTCATTCTTCTAGTTATTACACCCTTATATATATACTTGTCACTACTAGAAAGATTTCCTATTATTTGTTGTAGACCACTTTTGAAAGAAGAGAAGTGCTTTCTATCATTTCACCAAGATTTATCCTTTGTCTATGAAAATCATCTCTAAAAAAAGAGAGATAGATGGTGTTTTCCTACCCCTGAGTGTTATTTTCTATTTATATATATAGTATACAACACCTCATAGTTATAGGGAACCTCCCCTTGATGAGAAGAGAGATTTGTCCCCTTTTGATGTGGCCAACCTACACATTTGACCGATAAATATCTTTATGTTGTGATTGAAACAACCTATTTTACCCATCAGTTAGCTGGTGACAAAATATTCACCCAAAAGTTTTTGGTGACTCTACTGGGGAAGAACAAGCATCTCTAGTCCTTTTCCAGTCTATTCAAATTGAAACATTTCATATCACTGGGGAATGACGTGAAGTAGGAAAGAACACTGCCAACTTCATGCCAATAATTTTTGGCAACTCCACTAGGGAAAAATGTGTAGTTTGAAGCCTCAAGCTTTAAATTGAAGTAATTCCAGTTCTTTTCCATTTTTATTCTAAAATCTGGCATCTCCACGCTACACAAGAAGCTAGAAAGCTCAAGGTGTTGTTGACCCTATTTTTGAGTTGGTGCAGCAGAGCAATTTTGATTTTTTTTCCTCCACATCCTCACCTTCAACGAACAAGGAGTCTTCATCTTACCAACAATAGGTCACCAATACAAGGCAGAGCTTCTTTTCCCTCTACTAGCAGAGCTTTACCTATACATACCCCACCCATATTTGTTATCCCCCCTTTCCATAGTCATACAATGGCAGTTCAAGGCCCTTGGGGTAACTCTTTTAGCCCACTCAACTTAACTCCACCTCTACATGAGCTACCTCATAGTTCTAAGAAGAATTTCCCTAAATTCTATGGTGATGGGAGAATTTATTCTAATGAACATATTGCAACCTTTAGCATAGTCTATGGCATGATACGTGTGGAGTGTGAGGACATAAAAATTACGCTGTTCATAGAGACATTACAAGGTGTTGCTGCAAACTGGTTCTACCATCTACATGCTTAGTTTGTGACTAACTGGAACACCCTCAAAGCCAAATTTGAAGCCATGTTCAAGCCTACTGAAGATGCACATGCCTTGCTTACCCAGCTCACACAAATGAAGAAAGAGCCTCATGAACCTATGAAGGACTTCATTGCCAAGTTTGACAAACTGAGGAACAAGATCCCTATAATTACTCAGCCAACAATTGAGAATCTCAAATGCTTCTTCATCAATTCATAGCTACCTGAAGTGAGTTTCCTATTGAGATGGGCTGGCCACATAGACCTTATTACAGCTCAAGATTTGGCCACTGAGGTGGAAGATGATCTCATCTTGGCAAGGAAGATAAGGAGAGATCCTAACAGAGGTAAATCTTCTTCATCCTCTGAATATCCATCTACAAGCACCATTGATCCAATAGTGCAAAAGTTGTAAAATGAGTTGCTAGCTCTTGAGAAGCAAATGGTGCAAGGGATGTCTTCTACTCCTTCATATAGAGATATACCAAGGAGAACATTTCCCAATCAGTCATACCAAGGCAATGCTACCAGGAATCAAGGGCAGCCAAATCACCTTCCTCCCCCACATGGGAAGCTTGCCATTGAAGCACCTCCAACCAATTTAGTAATTAGATATCTTGAAACAAAATCTGATTTCTCTTTCTAGCCTGAGTTTAACCCAGAAGATGATGTTGATATCTTTGAAGTAGACCAAGAAGAATTAGTTGATGACTCCAACATTGGTTTCCTAAATTACTAAGATGAACCTAGAAGTAAAAGTGAAGTAGTTGATGGATCATACATTGTATTCACCTGATCTTAGAACCAGTCAGCCTAGTAAGTTGATAAGAAAAAAATAGAGGAGCATTCTCAACCAGTAATTTCAATTGCTAAGCGGGGAACCACTCTGCCTTTTCAATCAAAGGACCCAGTAATCACTAAAAAAGTAAGTACCCTAAACATTTTTGTACCTTCTACTTCAAATGCATAGACCAGTACCACCCCTCCTAAAAACTAGAAGGATGAATTACGTTCCCCTATTCCTAATTCATTTCAAGCATTTGATATAATCGACCATGTCAATAAAATCAAAATTCAAATGTCTGAATTTGAATTCTTGCAATCCAACCCTAAGCAGATTGATAGGTTAGTTTAATGTGTGAAGAATCAAACCATCCCTACAAGACTAGCTATTCCAAAGGTGACTCCCACATCCACCTAGAATAACCTTATCATTACTCCTCTTATTGCCCTGGGGAAAATAGAGCCTTTCTATGTTTCCCTGTTGATAAATGGTCACAAGCTGAGAAACTACATCATAGACTCAGGTGCATTTGACAATGTCATGCCCGCCAAGGTGGCAGATTCTCTTGGCCTTACATTGACTAAAATTTTTTGGAGATGTTTCTCCATGGAAAAAAAATAAGTGCCACTTTTAGTACAAATCACATATGCCTAGTATACATTTGTGGCATTCTCAGATAAGAGAATTAAGATGACAATCCTGGTGGTCGACATCCTAGCCTCCTACGACATTCTTCTTGGGTGAAATTTTTGCAAGGACATTGGTGGAGAATTTAGCATGGACTTGTCTAAGCTGAGGATTCCTATCAAAGGCATCATGCAGAGGCTACTCCCTGAAAAGGAGGCAAAATATGTTGTCACTCAAACATCAGTGTCTGAAGCCCAAATTCTATTTGAGTCTTCAGCCAGGGGTAATTATTTTTTATCTACTAAAGACATTCCTATTACAGCATACAAAAGTCTTGTAGGTGGTGATCCAAAAATTGATTCAAATAAGACATCAGAAGAATTGGTAGGGCATAGTATAGATGAAAAAGGATCTTCCCTCTCTAATGAATAAAAATTTGATAGAAGATCAATTTTTGATGATGTTTGGATCCTAGAATTTGATGGCAATAATTCTTCTACCAATGCTGGAGCTAGGATTGTGTTGATATCTCCTCAAGGAGATATTTCTCCTTCATATAAGTTATAGTTTAGCAACACCAACAACACTACCAAGTACAAATATTTATTGCTTAGGTTAAAGGTTGCTCAAGACAAAGGTGTCAAGCTCCTTCATACCAAAGGAAATGTTGAGCTGATGGTTTGTCAGGTGAAGAACTTGTGTCAAACCAAGAACAAAATATTGTGCCATTATCACAATCTAGTATGGGACTATATTAAAAGTTTTGATGCTTTCAATATATCTGTAGTACCCAAAGAGATTCATAATCATGAAAATTCATTAGCTTTCCTTACAACCTTCATGGTTCCTCACCCCGATTTCAAAGATAATAGGTACACTATCAAACTAGTCTTTCAACCAAGTGTACCTGATAAAGCTAACCATTGGCAGGTGTTTGATGCTGATAATCAAATCATGTGATTCACTAGACCAAAAGAGCAACAAGCTATGGTAGTGGACCATACTTCTGCATGCCAAAGCCAAGAAAGTAAACTCTTTGCCAAGAGAGAAAGGATTTATGGTTTTTAGATTAGAGACCACGTCTTGCCATGGGGCAAGAAGAGAGAACCAAAAGGAGTGCACAAAAAATGTGATTCCTAGTGGAGAGTTCCATTTTCCCATCACTGATTCTAGGAAGAAAATGGTTTCTTGCTAGTTTATCAAAATGGAATGCCATTTTCACTATCTCACAGTGGGTGGAATTTGAAGCACTTCAATCCTTGAAGTATCAGATAAAATTAGTTTGTACATATGTATAATTTTTGTATAGTCTTTAGCTTATTTTATGTTGTTCATTTTCATTTGTTTTTGGCACCTTTCTTTTTGGGTAGCATGACTCTGTAGCCTAATGGCATACATGAAGGCACTGAGATTTTGGATTCTACTCCCTTTGATTGTTTTTACAATTGATGGAAGTTTCCCAACTGGAGCCAGCTATTGTTCCCAAAATTTGTCACTTGTTTTTGGGATAACATATCAACTATTTTAGTCTTGCAGGCTAAAATTCTCTCTTCCCTTCTCAAAAAATGTTCTGAGTGCTCAAGTTCTTTAATTATTCAAGCATTTTTAGTCAAGTAACTCGCAGGTTCAATAACTTCAATAGGTGAGCTCTCACAAAGGAACAAGTTTCAAACACTTAGGTAATTTCAAGGTTGGTTCAACATCGAGGTTCAACCAAAAGGTCCATCGACAGGCTTCAAAAAAAATATTGAACCATTGAACCATTGAACCCCACCTCCAAAGGTTCAAAGGTTCAATGGGTTTAAAGATTCAATGACATCGATAGACTTCAAAGAGTTAAGTGCTTTGGCAAGTTCAAAGTTCAACCGCTTCGAAAAGTTCAACAGCTTCGAAGGACTTAAAGAAAATTAGACTTCAAATAAGAAAGATTGAACCATTGAACTATTAAACCTTAAACTGAAAGAGTTCAAAGTTTAAAGGTTTAATGAGTTCAATAAATTTTGAGAGACTTAGAAGAATAAAGGATTCAAGGAGTAAAGAATGAACCATTGAACTGTTGAACCTTGAACCAAAAGGTTTAAAGGTTTAAGGTTCAAAGTGGTTCAAGTGATCAGCGAACAGTGATGTCCCTATAGATGTCAAATTTAGGGTAATAAAATATCTATTGTTTTTCAAATATGGCATGGACCTGAAAACAAACTCGGTGACTGACCAAAGAAGAAGCCGAAGGAGCCAACAAAAAGTGAGAAGATGGCTTGAGAGCTCAGATCACCAAGGAAAGACAAGACATGATAAGGAAATAGGGAATGATGTAGAAAATCTATAAATATATGTGCAAGAGTTATTTTTAGTAGGTGAAATAGTCCAAAATCTAGAAATATCTACATAGGAGTTATTTCTAGTAGGTGAAATAGTCCATCAGGTGGACATCAGAGAGCATGAGCACTCAAAGTGTGACCTATTTTTCTAGATTGAGTAAAGGTGAAGTGGATAGATGCACAAATATCAGGAAGAGGACTAGGTGGCCCATACTTTGGAGGAGACATTTAAGAAGAATTAACATGTCATAGTTAAGTTTGATGCCCTGTTCCAGCATAGCCCCTAGATAAAACTAAAATTGCATTCAAGGCATTGAATGCAGCATGGGCCATTCCATGAAACAAATCACCCAAGTCTTTCTTGGAGTGCTATATATTGTAATCTCTTATTTTATGCAAAAGAGATCTCTATTATAAAATAAAAACTCTACCAAATTGAAAGGCATTTCCTGAGACTTTGAGCTTAGATTGTTAATCATATTTATTTATTTGAATGAGAAAATAAGTGACCTTTCAAACTTTATGCTAGAATAACTTGTGTTATTTAGTAAATTTTTCTTATGTCTATTTCCTAAATTCATTCTTATCTATTTAATTAAATAAGTATTTAATTAAATAAGTAGAACTAGTGGAAGTAATTAGGAAGGTGTCCTGAAGCCGACTATGGAGAGACTTTGTGCTAATACAATTGTCTTTAGTTTGTCTATTTTTTGTTTCTGTGTAAAGTATCTTGGGATGAATTTGTACCCCCATTGTCTTTCATATATTTCACTCTTTGGAAGTTGAGGTGGATACTTTGTGCTACACCTCATTCTGCTGGTTATTATGCCCTATTACATTTACTTGTCACTACCAAAAATAATTCTTGTTGTTTGTTGTAGACCACTTTTGAAAGAAGAGAAGTGCCTTCTATCATTTCACTAGGATTTATTTTTTGTCTATGAACATCATCTATTAAAAAATAGAGATGGATGGTGTTGTCCTACCCCTGAGTTTTATTTTTTTCTTATATATATAGTATACAACACCTCATAGCTATAGAGAACCTCCCCTTGGTGAGAGGAGAGATTTGTCCCCCTTTGATGTGGTCGACTTGCACGTTTGGCTGATAAATCTCCTTATGATGTGGTTGAAACAACCTATTTTGCCCATCAGTTAGCTGGTGACAAAATATTCACCCAACAAGGTAGTTTACAGAAAACTAAGTGTGTTTGATATATTGAATTGTGCAAGTATGGGATTAGATCAAGATGTGGGATCGGGTCCCTTAGTTATTTGAGGAGATCCATCATGGGATGATGGATGATGATAGGGAATACATAGAGGAGGTTAGCCTTAGCACAATAATGTACTACCAACACATGCCACAAGATGTGGTAATGATCATGGCCCTTATCGAGATATGGAATCCAACCACAAACACTTTTTTCCTATTGAATAGTGAGATGAATATCTTTTTAGAGGATATACATAGGATCACATGGATACTAATTTGAGGGGAACTAATTTATCATATTGAGAGAGAGGAGAAGGATGAGTTGATGGAGTAGCTATATGGTGATGATCATACATTCACTAGGTGGCATGCTAGAGGCTTTAGCTATAGGCCATTATATCAGAGAGCTAGAGATGATCGAAGGTTGTTTTTATTGTTGTTGATGATGATGATGATGGTAGTATCATAGTTTATGGTTCCATATTTGAGTAGTAGAAGGTTTTTGCTTTTATTTCTAGGTGTATTGGTGGAGATGTTACTAGGCTGGATAATTTTTGGGTGGCCACATATTTTTTTGGTTTAGATATATAGAGATTTATGGGGGTTTAGAGTGCACAAGAGGTATGAAATTAGTGTGGGGTTTATGCTCATTATTAGGCCTATGAGCATATCCAAGTTTTAAGGCTGATGGGGCTATCATAGAAGGGATATGCCCAGATGGAGTTTAAGGTGGGTTTTATGTAGTGGAGTGATTATGTGCTTATAGGAGCTAGAGGGGGTGTGAGATACAATGATTGGTTCAGAGGGGCACTGGAGGCCTTGGTGGTTGGAGATGTGTTTAGAGGTAGTATGTCATATTTTTGAGGTGGGCCCACTATACTTGGCACATTTTATTAATGCAAAGCTATAGGTGGATTTTTGGGATGAGAGTGGGTGAGATTGATATCATCCCCTTTGATAAGGTTCATAGGTAGTTTGACCTAATACAAGGGATTCTAGATATATTCTTGAGGTATAGGTGAGAGAATGCTAAACTTTTGCTTTTAGAGCCATAATTTTTGGAGATATTTCATGATTATAAGGAGCTACTTGTTAGAGTAGAGAGTGATGATGTAGGCTTCGTTGATGGTTATGTAGCATGATATCAGGCCCTCTATGCAATGGTGGATTTTGGATGGGATGATGGGTGTAGATAGGTTATGGATGTAAACATAGTTGATGGAGGTCCATAGGTACAGGTACAGGGAGGTGTCTCAAATGAATAGGTGGGAATGGTGTTAGCCACTACATAGGCACAAATTATAGCTCTATAAGGTCAGGTGGCTATATTATAGGGATAGGTTGCCACTATGATGGGTGAGAGGGACCAAGTGAGAGCTTTAATAGACTTGGTGACCTAGGAGAGGAATACCTTGAGAAAGAGAGGAGGAGGAGCTACAAAAATAATAAGACCACTAGGTAGCATCCCTATGGTATGGTACTTATCCAAAATTGAGGATTTGTGTTATTATGATGCCATAGTCCTGACATAGTGTCTTGATCAACCCCAATGGGGTAAGTACAAAGCTAGCTTGGCAGGAAGTGTAGGTGTAACAACTCTAGGTTAGTGGGCTACTTCTATGGGTGGACAAGTAGGCAAATTAGGGGGGCATGCACTAAATAGTAGCAGTGCCCTAGGGACATAGGTTATGATATGATATGTATAAATGTATATGATTTTGATACCATCTTATGAGATGATACAATGAAATGTATACTTTTTTTGAGAGAGAGATGCACATTATTACATATACTATTTTGATTTTATGAGACATGATGTATATGATGTGATGATGATATATAGATGCAATTTTATGGTTCATGGTTCATGGTTTTAATGTTTTATAGTTTATCATGATTATGCTTATGAGATGTAGACTCACTAGCTTAGGTATGTGATGATTATGGATGATATTTATGATGAGTGGTTAGACATGATCTATGATGATGTGATGATTTAATATATATATATGGTTGTGATCTTTTGATTATGGTTATGATTATGGATATGTGATGTGGTTTATGACTATAGATGTAACATTGTTTATGATTATGGTTATGGTTCTATATATGGTTATGATGTTTTGATTGATGTTTATAATGATGATATGTTTATGGTGTTTTTTATGACTTATAGTTATTTTATTGATGATAGCACATAAATTAATTTAGTTAAAAAAACTAGATATGGGAAAAACAGATGAAAACATGATACATACATCTATGTGAATACATGAACCAATTCTGAGAAGATAAAGAAAAGATGTGATGTTTATTCATTGGTAAGGACTTAAAAAAAACCAACGTGCTATGTACCTAGGGATATGATATATTGATGTATATAGGTTGATGGAGATGCCAACATGTGGCACACATCCCCTTAGTTAGTTATATGGGTACAATATATTAGGATAATAGAGTAACTTATGGAAGTAGTACATTGGGTAATGGTCAGCCTACATTGGATTAGGAGGTTACCCATCCACTTGTAATGATCCTGATATTCAATATATGTAGAAATACCCTTAAGGTAGGGAAACACCATATAATACTCCTTTAGGAAGGAATAACTCCATAATGTCTCTTCGAGGGGACAACCTCCAATATCCTCTTACAATAGAAGACTCAATGCTTTCTTGATATCTTTACCATGACAATCATCCCCTATATATATACATCTATCTAACCCATGGATGGGTAACCTCCTAGTCCAATGTAGGCTGACCATTACCCAATGTATTACTTCCATAAGTTACTCTATTATCCTAATATATTGTACCCAAATAACTAAGGGATGTGTGCCACATGTTGACATCTCCATCAACATATATACATCAATATATCATATCCCTAGGTACATAGCACAAAGTTAGCTTGGCTTAAGGAATATATGCCTTTTGAATACTTTTCATTAACATGCATTGGTTGGTAAAAAAAGTGTCTTGATAACATCATGCCAAGTAAGCTCTAAATCCCTTGATTTGTAGATGGTACAAAAGGGGGAAAGGTGATAGGTGGTGTGAAGGGTAATGTAACCTCTTGTGGGTTGGTTTGCCCCTTATATAGGTGGCTTAAGAACCATAATATAAACTCCATGTCTTAATGTAAGGTGTATATTGATCGATGCAGGAAGTATACTAATGTTATATATGAAAGTTGATTTTAACTTTCTTGGGATAGCTTGTTCTGATTTTGATATAGGGTGTTTAGATTGCTTTGTTTTGATAGGTTTTTGAAGTTGATCAATGCAAGAAGCTTCAAATTATTGTTTTGAAAAATTTTACTTAGTCATCCTATAAAGGAGTGGTCTAAGTTTGGATTTTTTTATTTTGGTAGTTGTATTTCAAGGGAGTATTCTATCTTTTTAAGTAATTTAAATTTTGGGCAATTGTCCTTTAAGGGAGAAGTTTGCATGTTAGAGATATTTGACCCAAGTGATATGTAGGTATCTAAAATTATTTTGATGCTAGGTTAGACATGGAAAAGTATATATAGTCTTATATGTTTACCTTTATGAGGGTAAAACCTAGACCACAAGGGGTTAATGATAGGTAAAAAGGGTGGTTTTGAGGGACAATGATCATGTGATTCTATTTGATTAGGGACAAAAAAATATCCATGAGAACCATGCCATGGGTAGAGTTGTGGTATCCATATTTAGGATTAGGATATGATTGTGATGGTTAAACACATGGTTCTATGTTGTAATCGATTGTTTTTAAAGGGATGGGATGAAGGTGTGAATAGGGTGAAAATCTCATAAATCAAGGGATGAGCTTAAGTTAGACAAAAGATGAGTTTGATCATTGTTTAAAAATAGAAAATATATAGGTGAAAAGTAATGAGAGGCTCAAGTTATCATTTGCCTTTGAGAGAGGATAAATGGTAAGCTCTTGATCCATACTTATGGGTTATGATGTAAGTTCCAAGCCAATTGAAAGCAAACATACCTCAATTTATTTTCTCCATATTGGTCCCATTTTGATTTCACTTTAGGATGAGGTCTCTGATGTTTAATTCTTTCTCTTTTACTTGCTTGTTATAGTCATGATTTACGCACTCTTGGTAGACATGGAGATGGTTAAGAATTGTTAAGTGGCACTCATCAAGTAGCTCAAGTCATGCTAAATGCTTTTGATGATATTCACTCTCAAAAATGATGTCTTGTAAGGATATTTGAAAAGAGGTAATTTAGACTTTAATAGGTAAGAATGCCTCTATTTTGAAGACCAAAGAGAAAGGGGTAGCACACATAGAGGTTTAAATGCTAGTGTGATAGGCTCATAAAGAGAAGGGGATATAAAATTGACAATATTGACTAGAAGCATTGACCCTTTTGGTTAACATTTTATTTAGGATTTTTTTAGAGGCTTCTACTTATCCATTTACTTATGGATGGTAAGGCAAGGAAAAGCTTAACTTTATGCTAAATGCATCACAAAGACCTTGGACTTGTTTGTTTTTGAAATATTTGCCATTATCGATGATGATCTTATGGGGAACCTTGAAACAACAAATGATATGATGATTGATGAAGTTAAAAATATTGTTGGCTTTGGTTGAGATGAGGAATAAAATTTACCCACTTCGTGAAATACTCAATGGTAGTGATGATGGAGTTGTACCACTATGAAGAATGAGGATTGATTTCCCTAATAAGATCTAGTCCCCATTATGAGAAGGGCCAAAATTCCTTGGATACTTGAAGGCCATGGGATGGTGCATGATGTAAATTAGCATATTGTTGACATTTAAAAAACTTATTTACATAATTTTAATAGTCTTGGTTGAGGGTGGGCCAATAGTAACCAAGGTGAAGGATATGTTTAGTGATAACTAGATGACTAAAGTGTCCCCCACAAATCCCATCATGCATTTCATCGATAGAATGGGAAGCTTCATGATTGAATATGAAATAGAGAAGGAGGCCATCAAAACCTAATCTTTAAAGTATTCCCCTTGGTATGGTATAACAAGATGAAATCTAAAAAAAGGCTATTTGATTATTCCTAGAGAGGTTGCGAGGAATGATGCTAAGGTTGAGTTAGTCAAAGGTTTATTCTACCAAATGTTTGATGGAGATTCATCCACACTAAAAATTTTAAGGAGGTAAAATTTCATGTAAGAGGGTGTGATAAAATGATTAATGGTGACAAATATCCTAGAATCAAAAGGCACGGATGGGATTTGGGAAGCAAGGAAAGATATTATATCCATAAACTTGTTGGTAGATTATGGAATAGATTAGATAAGGTAATAATCAAATTATGTAAAGATTAAATATAATAGGAATTTTTAATATTGTAATACATCATTCTTACATTGTTAGGATTTATTAGTTTGGTTAAAAATAAGTTAGGAATCACCAGAGATACTAATCATCTTAACTCCCAAGGATAGAGTAGTTTGGAGACCTATCACCAGGGCTTCAAACTCATATATATTATTGGTACACTAAAAATCAAGTTTGAAAGAAAGAGGAAGAGGTTTACCATTGAGAGGAATGAGAATAACTCTGGCACCCCTACCACACTAGCACTTTGAGCCATCAAATAACATGATCATTTGGTAGGTGATGTCCTCTTGATAAAGTGTCATCATGGACTCATCAAGAAATGCAACAGAGAGTGGTTGGTTTAAAAGAAAAGGAGATTCATCTAGTTTTAGATTAAGGTAAAAATAGGTTTTGAAGGGACCCCAAAACCCTGAATAAGGAGAAAGATAAACATTAAAGCACAACCAGGTTAACACAAGAACCTGATAACAAAAAAGAGCCAACACCAGGTTTTACATGGACCTGTAACCAACAGATAAGAACAAAAAGAACAGCTGACAAAACACAGATTTGAAAGAAAACAAATCTTCCAGAACCGTAACCAGCAAACCAAAAAATGACCGGTTTACTGCCCCCAAAAACCAATCAGCAGAAAGGAACTTTGGATGAATCTTTTAAATTCAGGTTTTCTTTTTGCATGACAGAAGATTCATTTCAAGCGGAGGGACCAAAGGCTTAGACTTATTTCTTCTGACTACAGTCCAGCCATCTTCAACCTTAGCTACCTCAGCAACCCATGCCTCAGAAGACAAAGATCTTTGGCCACCAATAGGCATAAACTCCTTGTGACAGTCTAACACAGTCTGGCTCTTTGAAAAATCCTCCAAAATAGGGGATGAGATCACCATCTCCTCCACAGGCTCAGCTGTATTATTAACTATAGCCTCCTCAGAGGCTTCATTTGATTGATTCTCCACTGAATCCTCTTCATCTTCCGATTCGGGTTGCACCCTTTCCTCATTCTCGGTCTCAGAATCTGTAGAAGTCTCCGAAGGTAGTTTGTCTGTGCTATGTTCAAAGAAATCCTTTGGCCACCAAGAAGGTGAACATCTGGGATTGTTTTTCCTAGCACCACAATGGGCAGCTAAATGTCCCATCTGGTAACACTTCCTACACTTGAAAGGAATCCCCTCATAATCCAAGATTTGTGTCCAGGTACCCCTTGGGGAGTCAATGCATATCGCCTCAGGAAGGCCCTTTGAAACATCCAGAACAGCCAGAAATCGTGCACATGTTGAATGGGGGATCTTCATGCAATCATCTTCATACAAAAATTCCCCTAAAGCATTTACAATGGTTTTATAAACTGCCTCTTGCCACAAATGAATCGAAAGATAAGGGAGCCGCACCCATATAGGGATCTTGTTAAAAGATTTCGAGAGAGGATTAAAATCCTTGTGCCAAGGTTTGGCCAAAAGAGGAAACTTGCCCTGCCAAGAAAAATTATTGTGGCACAATATAGACTGCCTATCTTCAGGACTTTGAAATATTACTATAAAAAAACCCCTGGCGCAGGTCTGGATTTGACCGTCTTTAATATGCAACCAACTCTTAGCAATCCAATTCTGTAGATCTACAAACGAAGGCCAGAAACCACAGAAACGGAAAATGGTAGCACAGGAGGAAAACCATTTTTCTTCTTGGAAGATATATTATGCTAATTCAGTGTCTAGAGTTTCCCTAATGGGTTTTAAGGCACTTACAGGTGAAATGCGGGTAGGTACAGGTGTTGTATGAGGCCAAGCTTCATAAATTTTTGCTTCAAAGGCCACCACATCTGCATAGGATCATCCCCCTGGTCCATGCCCTGAACCAGGATCAAAGGCCGGACACGCAGCTATGGTTTCTTTAATCCCCACAACAAGAAACCCTTTCCCTTTACTTCCAGTAAGAATCTCCTCCACAGCCTCGCCGGCCGCTCGGCACACTGCACCCAATTTCAAATTTGGGTTCGCACGCGCAAAACCCAGAGCTGCATCCATCGCGTTGGTAAACAATGACTTTCCCTTTAATATATTCTTGCTATAGGAACTCAAGGTTGAACTCAGCTAAGAGCATGAGCCATTTAGCCATACACTAGTTTTGGTATGGTTTAGAGTGCATACACTTGATTGGGTCGATGTTGGTGATGAAAAAGGTTTTGTGATTAAGGAGGTAATGAAAAATTTTAGAATCCACAAAAACTAAGGTGAGGCAAAGTTTCTTGGTATGGGTGTACTGATCCTCATACTCTGTAAGTGTTTGACTTATATAGTAGATAACTTATTCTTTATTTTTTTTATCATGGTGAGTGAGCATTACCCTAAGTAATGGTTAGTGGTAGAGATGTAAAGGTAGAAGGGTTGGTCCTCTTTATGAGTGATAAGAATGGGTGGAAAAATAAGGTACTCTTTGAGTGAATCAAAGGCTTGTTGAAAGTTGTTAGTCCAATTAAAAGATGTATCTTTCTTGAAAAGATGGTGAAAGGGATGACATCTATCTAACAACTGAGAGATGAAGTGATGGATAGATTGGAGCTTCCCTTAAAAGTTGTAGAGTTACTTAATGTGGGTTAGATGTGGCATATCAAAGATCAATATAACTTTGGTAGGGTCTAATTTGATTCCTTGGAGAGAGATGATAAATCTAAGAAGCTTTCTAGATAGGACCCCAAAAACACATTTCTTGAGGTTGAGTCAAACATAGAATTGGATTAGGTGTTCAAAGATGATTTTGAGAACTTCTAGATGATCCTTGTGATATTTTAATTTCCTAAGTAGATCATCTACATAGTCCTCTATGATTTTGTGGATGAGATCATGGAAGATGTAGGTCATCACATGCTGGTAGATCGATCCTGCATTTTTTAGGCTAAATAACATGACCCTATAGTAGAAGGTTCCCCATGGGGTGATGAAATAAGTCTTATTATGATCCTTAGGGGAAATCAAGATTTGATTATATCCTAAGAAACTATCCATGAGAGATAACATCTCATGGCTGGCTATACGATCAATAAGTTGGTTGATGCTAGGCAAAGGGAAGTCGTCCTTTAAACATGAAAGGTTTTGGTTATGAAATTCAATATATAGGTAAAGTCCCCTTATGGGTTTGGTGATGGGGAGAATATTATAAAACCATTAGGGATAATCAATAGGTTGAACTAAATTGATAGACAATAGGTATTGAGGATCTTATTTAACTAGAAGGGAAATACAAGAGCACATCCTATGAAGATTTTCCTTGATAGGTTTAGTGTTAGGAAGGATGATGATATTGTGGAGAGCTATGGAATGGTCAATTATAGACATATAATGATAGGACCAAGAAAATGATATGATTCATTTATGAAGGAAGGAAGGGTAATATTATTGTTCTAAGGAATCTAAGGATTGACCAATCTTTATAATGTGAGGGTTATCCTGAGTACCCAAGTTGACATCAATAGTCATTTCATTCAAGATGGTTTGGTTCTCAAGAGGAAGGGACTAATGGATAGAATAATACCCCATAACAAGATAGGTCATAATGGAATCATCATCTTGACTTTAGATGGTGTGGATGGTAGGAGAATCATTTTCTACCATTTTAAGATCTATTAGAGGAATGGTTTTAGTTTAGCTACCCTTTTGATAGGTCAGGGGAGCCAAACTAATGATATTGACTAAAAAACATTAGAAGGGATGGTTTTTAAATCCTTAAAATTTTAAAGGGATGGTGTTGGTTAGGATAGAATGTCCTCTTTAATGGTGATTATGGGTTTGGGTAAATTAGTGGGTTCTTTTGATGGGATAAAGCCAAGGCCAAATAGCTCATGAGGTTTCTAGGTTTTGATCAAAGGTAATTCATGAGGTCCATGTTCATAATGATTCAGACTAAATCCCTTCTAGGCACACCTATGAAGGTACAATTTGGAGAATTCCAATTTGTCCAAATAGGAGTAATTAGAGGTAAATGGTTAGGTAGAAAAGGTGGTGGAGGATGTGAGAATTAGATGATCAAGCCCCCTATATGAAATTGGTTTGGTGGTTTAGAAGCCTAAAATAAATGATGGTTATGATATTGGGATCATAACTAGGATCATGTTCATGACTCCCATACTCTTAAGGAGTAGGGAAAGCATCCAAGGCTAAAAGATGATACTCTCCTAGTGAGAAACATTGGAATGTAGGTTCCAAGGGGTATTTTATGTGGATCTAAGAAGAAAAGATATATGAGTTAGTTGAAGCTTCATCGATGGTAGGGGTGGAGTTGTTGTTGGTTGGTAGTGAGTTGGATGAATGAGGAAGAAGAACATCATTGGGTTGATAAATCATGTTTTAAGATGTGAAAGGGTTATGGTCAACTTGTACAGTGATGACCTGACCCTCATGTTTGAACTTGACACATCGATGTAAGGTGGATGGGACACAATTCATGTAGTGGATCTAATGGGATCTAAGTAAGATGTTATATTATAATTCAACTTACATGACATATAAGAGCTCTAGAAGCATGTGAGGTCCCAAGTAGATGTGGAGGATGGCTATTCCCAAGGTTATGGCCATAGTATCATTAAAGGAATGGATAACCACTATGGTTTCTAACATGATATTCTTTAGCATTTAGAGTTGGTCATAATCATGAGAGGAGATAATATTAATACTAGCTCTCCCATCAGTCATCACCCTTTTTATGTGGGTTTGATTGATGTATGTAGTGATGAATAGAGGTGGATTTAGATCCTTAGGATGAACATAAGGTACTTTTGAATACTTAAATATGAAAAGGGTGGAAAGTTTAAGGGCTTTGACAAAGGATGCAAGAGTTTAAGGGTCTTCAAGTTAGACCTCTATAGATTATATGGCCTTTATCAATGCTTCACAATGATAGGGTAAGGTGTTGATCAGTTCATGCAGGCTCATCTTCATTGATGTCTGATCAAGTTGTTTCATAACTACTCACTAGATATATTTAGAAGGGTTGGAGGGAGAGGCACCCAAAATGGATATTTTAGGTTTTGGTGAAGGTGTTTGAGTCTAGTTGGAAGGTTGAGGGGTAGAAGGATATATACATGGAATGGACACTTTGAAATTTCCTTTATCCTTTTGTTGGGCTTGAGATTGGGTGAACATATGGATAGTGTGAATAAGGGGAGGCATTGGGATAGAAGTCTACTTTAGTTCCTCCTCACTTTTGGATGAGAATGTCAGAGTGGTTAAGTGTTGGATAGGTTGATTTGGTGGTTGGGTTGATAATGGGCTTAAGAGAGGTTCATATGATAATAGATTGTCCTCATTCCATAAGCTATGGACAAGTTCTTAGAGAGCTTTACATTTCTCTATGTCATGTCCATGCATCTTGTGGTATGAGTAGATTAAACTGTCATTGAACCAAGATGGTTTAGGACTTGAACGTTCAAAGGGTTTAATAGATATTATGTTGATATAATAAGTCTGTAACAACTATTGTAAAGGGTTGGATAATATTTGAGCAAAGGTGTTAAGGGTGATGGGATTTTGGTTTTCAATGTGGGAGCCTTCTTAAAATTAGGCTTCACCACATGAGTTTTGGGTGATAGAATGGTTTTGGTAGGTGGGTTTGATTGAGATTATTTAGTGTTGGATGGTTTTGAGGTGGAAGGATTAAAGGTGAAATATTTTAAGGTGGATGATTGGGATGATGAAGTTTTTGAGATAGGTGGGTAGGTAGTGGTGGATAGTCTAGTTAAAAATGATGGGGAGTTTGATGTTTAACAGGGGTAGGTAAAGGTATAATAAAATGAGGAAGTTTTGTTTGGATATTTTTAGGAGGATTTGCCTTCTTGATAGAAGGATGAGCTCCTAGGATGGGGTCCCAAGATAGAATTTAAGAGGGAAAGAGGTGGTATGATTCTAGTTCTAGGTGGGAGTTTAGGTGGTTCCACCTTCTTGGTTGGTTTGGTTAAGGTTTTGTTTGGTGGAATAAATGGGGTTAAGTCTAAATTCAAGGTGGATAAGGATAAGAGTAGGAAGTACCGCTAGGTTCTTGATAGTTTTGATTAAATAGGTGTAAGGTGATTTGATCATTTTGGATGAAGATGGTTTGGATGTTTCTTCCATTAGTTTGGAAGAAAAGGTTTTTGATGAAGGGATTGAGGTGATAATAGGTTTAAGGGTGGATGAAAGTGAGGTTGAAGGTTCATTCTTGTTTTGATAGGGGATCCCAAGTGGTACCAAAAGGTGGCTCAATCCAAATTAGGTTAAGAAGAGAATATTAGGCTTTGGTCTAGTATAGAGAAGGGTTTGTAAATTGGTTTGGTTCCTTGGGCATCAGATTCAAATATTTGGCCCATAGGTTGGGGTAAGGAAATGGTTTCATCACCCTTGTATTTTATGAGAGGTTCCAAGATTTAAGAGGATGTTTCCTCCATGAAGGGAGTAGGTAAGGTGATCTATCCTTGTGGAATGGTTTCTAAAGAGAGGGTGGGTGATTCCATGATTGGGGAGGAAGATGTGATGATAATGGTTGATTATTTTGGTATTTATATCAAATAAGAGGTGGGTAAGTCCATTATTTTTTCAAGTAAAGGACAAGAGGTGGTTGCTTCCTTTGTTTGGGTATCCAAAGGAATGGGGCGGGGGGAGTGGGGGGGAATTATACCACTTCAATAAGTAGAGTGGAGGAAGAGGTAGTTGAGGCAATGGTTTCCTCAGTAATAGGTTCACTGATAATTAAATTGACCATATAGACCTCATAATCATAAGATGATTCTAGCTTGTTGTCATCATGGTTGGTATAAGGGCAATGATTTGGAAAAGGTTGTCAAAAGATGTCAAGTGACTGATTCAGGGGTACATTGGGATTGTCCAATCCAAGTTATTTATTATCAATCAAGTTTTGGATAATGGTTTTAAAGGTGTTACACCCACTAACGTCATGTCCAATGACATGGTGGAAATAATATCGATCATTCTCATTATACCAACTAGGCACAAGGTGAGAAGCATCAAATTTTTGTAGAGGTTTGATGGTAAGAAGCTATAAAATGTTGTCTTTGATAAAATTGTATAAAACTAAAGCATATGACTCCCCTAATAGAGTGTATTGTTTAGGGGTAGCCTAGTTTTGATTTTGGATTTATTTATTAGAGGGTTTAGAGTAGTTGGTTTAGTTGGGTTGGTTGACAATAGGAGGTGGGGCTATTTTAAGGACAATTGTGTTCATGGTTACCTTTGGTTTGGTGTTAGGGTAGTTAGATTAGTTGGTGGTTTTGGATGGGGAAGGGTCATTGGATTTTAATCTAGAGTTTTTATTTCTTAGTTTCAACTTCCCCTCATCGATGGCTCTAATTTCTAGTTTACATGCCATGGTGAAATCCTTGTCAAAGGTTCTAAAGGTTTGAACCTATAAATTAGGGGTAATGTGTTTGGCACAAGATTGAGAGAAAATTTCAATCAACTTAGGTTGGGGTAAAGAGAAAGAGAGCTAGTTGATAAGAACTCTCCATTGAGATACAAAATTAACAATTAATTCATCATCAAATTGCCTAATGGATTAGAGGTCGATCATTGAGACCTTCTTATATATATTGATCGAAAAATGATCTAAAAATATTTGGGTAAGTTGGGAAAAGGATAAAATGGAGTTATTATTAATAGACCTATACCAATCTAATACTAGTCTAGATAAATACATAAGAAAGGTGTGAAGGCAAATATCATTATTATAGGCAATCAAGTAGTAGGAATGTTAAAATATTCTTAGGTGTTATTGGGGGTCTTCCTTGCTTTAGAATTTAAAAAAATTGGGTAGTTCCCATTGAGTAGGGTAAGGTTAGATAGGGATGGATGGATGAATAGGTTCATTTTATATTTGGTCATAAGATAAGAGGTTATGATCCCCAGAGATAGATAACTCTAGGTTGGTCATTTTATCCATCAACATTTTGACCAAATATGTTTGGGGCTGGGGAGTTCCATAATTATGTGGTAAGTTTTGTTGGGGTTGGGTAGATGTAATATATGGATAACTGGTAGGAAGTTGAGAAGATGCCACATGTTGGTATGTGGTCATTAAGGGTTGGGATGATGCCACATAAGAGTTAAGAGGCACAAGAGTTTGGGTATAAGATGGAGATATGTATCCTTGTACATTAGGAACATAACATGGGTAGGGTGTCATAGGTATTTGTTGAGGAATTGATGTGGGTCAATTCAAAGGTATTATCAGGTTGGTAAATTGGGGGATTGATATGGATTGGGTTGGAGGTATGGATGGGTTAATTGCTTAGGATTGAGTGGTGACTCTAGTATTGATAGGTGAGAGGGTAGAAGGTATAGAAAAAACCATATTTTGAAGTGGGGTGGAGACTGGAGGGTTGGTAGTGATAAATTGAATAGTGATCACATGTGTAGAAGGTATCCCCATAGTATATGGAGTATGGGTAATAAAATGTGAGGTTTGCCCTATGTTAGAAGAGTTGTTGGTTGGTGTAAGGGGTACTTGGTTATTGGTTGGGTTATTTGATTGAGTTTGGGTGGAGGTATTAAATGGATTAGTGGTGGAGCAAGATGTTTGAGTGATCATAGGTTGGTTAGACATAGTGGCAACCTTAATATGGGGAGTCATCCCATAAGGTGGATCACTAGGAGGAACTGAAGCAGAGGTGAAATAAGACAAGGTGTTGAGGTAATGTTGGAGGGTTATATGATTGTTATCAAAGAATGTGGTGAAATATGAAACACCTTGGATAACTATTTGAGGAATGGTAGGGGGTAGAAGGATGGGAAGAACCCTCAACATCTGAGGTATACTCCATGGAGGAAGAAAAAGAAGGTGACTCTTGGTTGGTTTGGTTCCTTAATTATTGTCTAGTAAAAATCATTTGAGAAATAAAAAGGAATAAAGGAAAGATCACAACTCAAACACAAATAAAAATATCTCAAGGAATTAAAAAACATACACTAGAATTTGTTTAAAATCTTAGGGTACCTTTTATCTCACTTTTGGCTTATGCCTTAGTTGGAAAGTGTGAAGAAAAACTTGGTTTATAGAATAGATACTAGAAAAGAAGACTATGGTTGGTTTTATGTGTTTAAGGATCTCAAAAGGATCTATGTTGGAAATAAAATGTGGCTTGTTATTGGGACCTACCCCCTCACTTCACACACCACAACAATAAGGGTGTTAGGTGCTTAGCCAATATATATCGATTTCTAGAGTTTAGACTAAACTAGAGAGCTTATTTTTATTTTTTCTTCTTGGTAAGATATCCAATAGGTGAAGGTGATCTGATAGGAGATGAAACCCTAATCAGGAATTATGTTAGTTGTTATGATGTTTTGATTGATTTAAGTGGTTTGGTATGGTGTGTGATAAATAAGTGAATCTAGGATTGAAATACTTAGCCTTTAATCTTAACTACATGAGCTAAACATGTAAGCAATCAATGTATGTAATATTTATTTTATACCCAAAATAAATTTTAATTTCTTTATATGAGCATAGAATAAGGAAGAAAAGGACACCTAGATGCTACTAGGTCCCACCAAGCATGCCAAAATATTTCTCTCAATTTTTGTTTATTTCTTAGTTAAGAAGAAGAATAAGAAACTAAATATGAGTATGGTAGAATAACTTATTTATTTGTGCATGCATGATCTATATGATTATGAAGAGTTACTTTTTGTGTTTTGAAGAATGACCTATAGATAAGAAATATTCTAATGCAAAGGGGTTGTTATATGGATAACAAGGTGGATTACCTAACATGAGCTAGATCCAAGAAGTGTGAGCTTACTAAGAGGCTATCAATCCACACTCTTAAAAAATCTAAGTTTAAATAAATAAAGATGAAATACTTTCATCAAATGATAGTGAATGTAATAAAAAATAAAGGCTTGATAAAGAAAATAGACTAATTATAGAAAATAGTGGGTCAATACTAATGTTAAATAGGTCAGGTTAGGTTAAAAAAATAGGTGGGGGTTTTTATGAACAGGTTGAAGGTCAGAAAGTGAAATTTGGTCAAGATTAAGAAGGTGGAAATAACTTGTTATTTCCTATCATAGTGACCATCAACATCTGGAATGATCATTGATAGTTAGGTGATTGTCAGTGGTTGGGTTACCATCAGTGGTTGAAGGTGGTTGTCAGTGGTTGGGTGACCATCAATGGTTTCTATGGTTTCTAAGGGTGTTTCAAAAAAGGGTCTATAGAATGGGTACATTAGGATGTTGAATGTCTATTTGGAGTCAAGGGGTTAAAGGTTAAAAATCATAATGGTTTGGGTCAGAAATTAAATAATCAAAACTTGAAAATTAGAAATATACTTAGGTAGTTGTTTGATAGTTGGTCACTGATCCTAGAGTAATTTTTGTAGAGTAACGATACTTTTCCTAAAGAATAATTTTGACAGAGGTTTAAGTCTTTGTCATGGCTGCTAACTTACTAGAAGAAGACCTAGAAAGAAGTTCTTGATGCTAGAATCTCTTGATGACTGTTGGTTGATAGCTTGATTACTTGATTTCTAAATTCCTAGATACTTGGATCCTTTTTCACCTCTTTCTCCCCTCCTTTTATAGGCAAAGATAGATGGAGGTAGAAGGTTCCATATGAGATTTGGTTATTGGTTATGATGCATCAACTTGATATCTATATTAAATTTTGATGTGTTAACTTACACACATCTTGAGTTATCTTTGTTTAGATGGGGAAGACCTGACCATTGATAATTAGGGTGACCATTTTTGGTCAAGGTGACCATTGGCAGTCAAGGGTTTGAGGTTAAGTAGGTTAAAAGGTTAGGTTAGTGAGTTAGGTTTAGATAGTTAGCTAAACTAGCTTAGGGTCATGGTTGGAGGCTAGGTAATGGTTTGATCTAGGGGTGTTTCAACATCTAGAATCATCATGTGTAGTTTTCTAGTGTCTACACTGAGCTTTATATTTATGTTTTATTTTGATGCCTTTAATTACAAAATTCTAAAAATGTGAAATGGGATGGTAGTCTAAGTGGAATATTTACAAAATAAAGAACTACAATGACTTATCAAACCATAGAATATAAGGTGATATGAACACTTTTTATAATACTATAGCTTAGTAGTTCATTTCTAATTTAGATATTCATTCCAATCTCAGTGCTTCATTCTAATCCAATGCTTTATTTAATGTTTTAAACCTATCTAGTCATGATGATGATGATGATGATAATAATAATAATAATAATAATAATAATAATAATAATAATAATAATAATAATAATAATAATAATAATAATAATAATAATAATAATAATAATAATAATCTAGGAACTTAGGGATAATGTTGCAAGCTTAAAACATATTTAACAACTAGACCTTTAGCTTTTACATAAGCCAACTATAAATGTGTTTTCCTAAAACATCGATTAGATTAACATGGTGACCTATGTAGACCATCAAAATATTCATAATAGTTATAATTAACATGTCATTAGTTATACAATTACATGTAAAAACTATTATCCTCTTAGCATGGTAATAAAATAAATAGCTAGTAAGACATTAAATATTTGATCACAATATTCTCTAATTAAATAACATACCTTTTGCTTGTAATATTATAGAGGAGGATATGTAATATTTTCCCATTTGGCATTCATGATTTAGATTGAATCTATGTAAATATAAATATAGATACATTAATTATTAGCCTAACATAACAATTAACAATGATGAATTAAATAGATAATTATACTCTAAGGAATGCAATCACATGCAAATAACTAGCTTTGCATGATGACATTTGGTGACCTCAGCAAATTGTTAGCTATTGATTGTTTATTAATAGACCTCTAAAATAGTTATATGACTAGGGTCTAAAACTTCACATACAATGAAAAGAGTGATTCCCTAAGATGGTGACACACTAGCTAATAAAAGAGTTTCCGAATACTAGTCCTTTTTGTAAAGGTAAATGTAGCATTTCAATATACTATATATATATATATATATATATATATATATATATATATATATATATATATATATATATATGAAATACTTGGTTGTGATATCTGAAAGTTATATTTAAATAAATAGTAGATAATCTTATAGATCACCTAGACTTAACACTATATAAAAGATATATTACAAATTTCCATTTATAATTTAAATGCAATACTTACCTATCTAGGATATATAAAATAATTCATGTAAGTTCAAAAACTCCACCCCATTTTTCTTCTCTAATACATATCCATTTTATCTTACTTCAATCCCTTTCTTTAAGAAAAAGTAGGCATAGCTTTAATTATTTTAAATATTTTTTTATTTAAAAAAAAATTATCTTTTATTTTCTTTATTCTATTTTATTGATTTTTTTTTATCCTCATTTCTCAAATCATAGGATCTAATTAAAACTTTCCTCTAAATTCAAATCTTTCCCTTTTTTCATTTCTCTAATTTCATTTGTTTTTGTTTTTTTTTAATAATTCCCTTTTTATATTTTAATATGAAATACCCAATTTCATAAAGTTTAATTAAATCAAATTAACATCTAAATATATCTGATCAATTTAAATTGAAAATTTTAAAATGTTCAAATAACCCGTATTTATATTCACCTTTGTCCAAAATTGTTTCTACTATCATTAACAACAAGATGACATATTCCTATATTGGCAAACCACATAAGGCAACATCCCAAGCAAGAAGTAAACACATGATAATTAATTATTTTTAATGCATTTATACCATGTACTAACTATTGTGTATGTGTAGGGTTTTACCATCTTTCTACAGACCTTTGATGTCTCCATCTACATCACCCTCTCTAATGATGTTCTCCCTCTGACATGCTCTATGGATGAATTCTCTTGCATTCACCTCATAACACACATGTAACTAGTTCATATCACATGATAAATATAAACCAACAATATAATTGAAACAATAAATTAATATTCTTAAAATGTAACCCCATATGTTAACCAACTCATAGTAAGTAATCACGTATAATCAAACATTCTACTATCCCATAATAGCATAAATATCAAGCTTATAAATAACAACCAAATCTAAATTTGATAGCTATAAATATCCATGGATAATCTATCAAGTCTACCTAATGATGAATTGAGATGTAACATGAAGCTCTTAGGCTACATTATCACCAAATAAGGAATTAGAATTGACCTAGATAAAATCCATGGAATTTTAAATATTACATTCCAAAACATAAAAAAGGAGATTAAGTCTTTCTTTGGAATGATAAATTTTTTGAGGAAGTTTATCTCAGGCTTTGTAGAAATCATTAGACCTTTGAATGCATTTCTCAAGAAATATGCTAAAGCTAAATGGACACTGAAGGCATGAAATTATTTTCAAGACATCCAAGATGCAATATCTCACCCAAGTGCTGATAAGCCTAGACTTTACTAAAGATTTATTCTTCTATTAATTCACTTCAAAAAATACCATTACCATTGTGTTTACCCATAACAATGATAGAAGTGAATATCCTATTACATTTATGAGCATAAACGTAAAATAAGTAGAGCTCAAGTATTCCATGAAAGATAAGCAAATATTTTCCCTTGTCAAAGTGGTAAATAAATTTTGGCACTACATATTGAGACATAAGACCATCACCATTATGTTCGACCTTGTTTTCAAGCTCATTTATACCATGAACTAGGAGAACACAAAAGAAAATAGATGGAAAAATTATAGGATTATGACATAGAAATCAAGCTTGCCAAGATTATCATAGTTTAGGGTATCATTCAGCTCATGATTGAGCTTGACCCATACATCACCATTGAGGAGGTGTGAGAAACCCAAGTATCTATATGAGATTGGTATATTGATATTATTCAATATTTACTGATAGTTACTTATTCCCCATAACTTAATAGAGAATAAAGGAGAGTTTTAAGGATCAAATATTTTCACTATATGATTATAAAGGGGATTTTATATAGAAATAAATATTAAGGCATACACCTAAGATTTGTATCATGATAATAATCTCAATAAATTATATACAAATTACATAGAATATAGGTAGTGGTTATCCTTCTAGAAATACCACAACCCATAAAATCCTTATAATGGGTTATTACTAGCCAATGGTCTTTCAAGACACACATGTTCATGTAATAACATGCCATGAATACCAAGTTTTGGAAAAAAGAGAAGTGCATGTAGAAATTCCATTGTACCTATTATTAAAGGAAGACCATTTACTCAATAGGGATTAGACTTCATCAGTGTCATTAGCCCCAATTTTTTAGAAGGCCATAAAATTGTACTCATTACCACAAATTATTTCACCTAGTGGACTGAAGAAGTAGCTACAAGGCCTTCTAAAGCATAGGATGTAATCATCTTTCTGGATGAAAATATCACAGCTATATTTGATACCCCCATTTCCTTAGTTTGTGATAATGGACAAGCATTACAATTAGTTGAGTTCATTGAATGGGCCCATGATAATCAAATCACCATTAATTCATCTTCCAAACATTATCCATAAGGAAAAAGATTGGTTAAATCAACAAATAAAAACTTGATTAGTGCGATTAAAAAGTTACCAATCGATAAAACTATAGAGTGGAATAATTTATTGAAATATGAACTATGTGATGATCAAACAAGATACAAACAGACCCTTAAGGCTTTTCCTTACTTGATAGTATATGGATGACAGTCAGTTATCCCAATCATGCTTAAATTTAGAAAATATCAATTTATGTAAGAGTACATGGAACCAAGTGAAAAACTGGAGTCTCAATTATTATACATAATAAATATAAAAGATTCAAGGACTAAAGCCTTATAGAATTTTAGTAAACATCAAGACACAATCAAAATGTGGTTTGATAAAAAATCAAAATTGAAAGCATTTGTAATATCTAACCTTATGCTTCTATGGGAGAAATCCCATAAAAAAAAAGGACAACATGACAAGTTTACCCCACTATGGATTGGAACTTTAAAAAATTTAGATATCTTGAGTAATAATGATTTCTATTTGAAGGACCCCCAAGGTAATAAACTAACATATCTATTCAATGGATAGTTTTTGAAGTGCTACTTCATGATTTTACCATCTAGATATATCCATAAGTAACAACAAGTATTGTTGTAAAGGTAGGAGTAAAATAGATTTACTGGTTTCATAGTTAGTTTCCCTACTTTATAGGTTAGCATTTTTATTTCTATAGTTTAGTTCCTTGTTTTCTATATTAAACATCTTTTATTTTCTAATAAATATGACTGAATTATCCTAATATACTCAAGCAAGTACCCAATCCATTTTAATTATTATCCATGTTTGAGTATAAAATTTTAATCCATGGGAAAGGTTCCAAAATAAAGGACTAGTGTGGGAAATACATGAAACAAATCATACAAATTGGTTTGGTTGTAGATTTTACCCCCTTGTATTTAATATTTTTTGAATTCAAATATGTAATGAAAATTAATTATGGTCATGCTACCATTGAATACTTATATCACTAAATAAAAGTTTCTCTCATTATTCCATACAAATTTTGAAAGTTTTCTCATTTTCACTGGATCAAATGCACTTATCATGTTAATACTTATTTAAATTAATAATCATTGATATATATGTAGTTGGCATGGATAATCTAGTAAATTATGCCCTCACATATACTAGCTCATTATAGTTTCTACTTTTTTTTGGAAAACCATTTTTTTTTAAACAAAGTAGAAAAATTAGGATCAATGCATCCAAAGAGAGTGATCAATAAAACCTAAATAAAATTTAAAAGTGATAAAAGGCTCACATGATGAAATAATATCAATGTATCATGTACCATGGAAGAATATAAGAGAAGGAAAGAAGAGGAACCAAAGGTATCTTTGTCGGGGCTATGGACACCTAGATGGTAGTAGATCAATACTTGAGCTTCCCTAATTTTAAATATGTTTTCAAATAAAATGTAATTAAACCTACATTTATCCCAAAACTTTAATAAAATCCTCACAATAAGGGTAAAAGGAAAATCACTTCCTCACACATAGATCCAGGGTATGAGCAAGACAAGTATGTTATATGTAGTTATTACGAGTCTCTTTCATGTCTTTGATTAAAATATTCTATTATAAAATGGTTAATGTTTGATTTAGAATTTATAACCAAAGGTTCTAAGTTCTTTAATACTCAAGAGTATTCCCCCTATGAGTTGCCATTTTTATACTCAACATACCCCCATTATTTTTTTTCAAATAGGGACCCACTATAATCTAAAAGGTCTAGGCATGTTTTTAAAATCTTCTTCTATATATCTTTATATGTCCACCTAACTTCACTAATCGGTATAAATGTAAATGGTCATTTTCATAGGTTTAGATTATTAAAACTAACTTTATTAATAATCTTAAGAAGTTTTGTATATACATAGGTTTTTAAAACATTCAAAATAATTATAAAGTCTTAGGTTTTATGTATTTTGCATGTAACTAAAAGTGTTCTTCATGAAAATTAAGTCTTAATAATTTTTGTTCAAAAATAAACCTTTAGCATTCTTGGATCATTCAAACCTATGTTAAAATTTCACAAAAAATATTCTTCAGATATTTTGTTCATAGGTTTTGATCACATATTTGGTCTTTGGCATTCATGTTTATCATAGACTCTATTCAGTATTAATGTCTTCATAACTTTTACACTTAAAAAATGGGTTTGACATTTACTCTTTGGGAAAAATGGTCAACACTTGATCTTTATTAGTTGGTCTTCAACAAAAGTGTTTGGCAAAAGTGTTTAGAAAAAGAAGTTGGAGGAATTGTTTAGAATTGGTCTTCAAAACTTTTGCTTCAGAAGGTCTCAGTCAGTAATTTGTCTTCAGAAAAAATGTTAAAAAATCATATCTTTTAAATTTTGATTCAAAAATTAGCCTTTGAAAAGGGAAACCTACACATCCTTCATAAAAAAAATTCCACCACTGTTCTTCAAAAAATTTGTTCAAAAAATGTGTTCAATTGTAAGAATTTGGGATGACCCTATTTTAATGCAATATCTAACTCTTAACTACTAAAATCCTCTATGGCATAGCTAAATTAGAGTAAAAAGAGAAATAAAATTACACTTTTCAAAGTAAATAATGTGGCCTTCCTTTGAATGTATATAAGGTTTATATGACATACCCACCAAAATAAAGTGGACAAGTTTGAATTGAACAAGTATAACATATTTAGAAACATTGGGCATTAATGGTGCATGAACTATAACTAAATACCAAATGTTATATCAATGAATTGAAAGTGAACACTGTGACAATTAATCACAAATGAGATAGAATGGTTAATCCATTAAATCTAAGAACTTGAACTCTATGATAATATAAAATTAAAAATGGATTATTCATATAATAAATTCAAGGGAGTCTAATCACCATCCCCATTTTTGATCAAAGACAACTGAGTCCACACATATTGTTTTTAATAAAACAATGTTGCCTGATGATTATGCCAACTACTTAATTCTATGGGACATAATTGGAAAGGTATATACCCATGCATGTGAAGAAATATTAACACCAGTGCAAAGGAAAGTAGATTAAAATTACTCCCACTTAAGAAATAAGGATTACATTTCATAGTATCCAAGATTGAGCTAACTCCATGCATTAACCTAGTGTTGGACTTATTCTTTGTGGGAAAGGTAATTGTGGGTGATTTTATACATCACATGGAGCACAAAACTATCATCATGTGTATTTTAGGAGGTGCCTTCCAAAGGTGCCTATCATTTTCTATTGAAAACACTACATTTAATTTGCATAGAGTGGTAACATGGAAGAAGAGTAATTCAATATATAAAACACTGAGCAAGTGGATCATCCCTAGAGAGACTTTCATCCTCAAGGAAAAGTTATCAATACCTATAACCAATTTTTTAATGGGAGTACACATTAGAATGGCCATTATAAATAGGTTATTTGGACACCATAACATCCTCTTTCTTAATCTATAGTGGGTTCTATTACTATATTTAATGATGACCTCATAACTAACCTTTACCCTTAGAGAGATAATTAGCACTATAGTGCCTAAGAAAATTTTGTATAAAGATAAAAGGCCCATGGGAGGCCATTTTTACACAATGTATTACCTCTTAGATGTAACCATGGTCACATTATATGTGCACAATGGATCACTTTGGATCAAAACTCTACATTATGTCAAAAACTAAATATGTAACTCTTACTCATTCATGCACAAATATGCCTACATAAGGTATATGGTCATAATTATAGAGGACATGTATCCTTAATTTTTGAGGGATATACATGAGGCACCATTTCCTAGAGTATCAAAAAGCATTGTTAATACATTGATGCCTGAATTTTACTATTATCTCTACCCCTATTATATGGTGATCATGGTTGTAGGGCATAAGATTTCCATATTACATCTCCAAAAATATGTGCCAGAGAAATTAGATATATAAGACATAAAATACTAGTTATGGTAGGGGATTGATGATTATTTGGATAAGAATAAGAACACATTTCATGGGTCTTATTTGATGATTGGTAGAATGTGTTATGTCAACCCCAAGCATTTTGGAGAGGTTGGCAAGTTTAGAGAATATTATTCATTGGCCACCCTATTGCATAGAGATTGGGACCATCATGGTAAAATTTAAAATCATATTCATGATCTTATTATCCCATAAAAACATTAGCCTTATGACCATGAATTTTTATTTTTGAATGCTAAGAGTGATACTAGGTCCTAGAGAGGTCTCAAATGACTAGACTGAATGAATAACTATTAAAAATAATACAAAGGGATCTATCAATTTCAATTATAGATGTAAATGTTAGGCTTCCACTTTTAGGTGGATGGGCTAAAACATACTTATATAATAATATTACCTCTCAATAATCATTGGAAAAGGGGGAACCATCCCAAACTCCACCCATTATGATGACTATTATGAAAGAGGTTCTTAGAATTACAAGTTCCTTTGGAAGAGAATAGAAGCCAATTTACATAGACTCATTTGATTAATAAGGCCATACTCTTCCTAATACCACTTCAACTCATGTGAATATAAGTTTGGAAGTCCCAACTTCCCCCACTCAGATGGATTCCCCCTCAACTATAAAGGTAACTATCTGCTACAAGAGGAAACCTAGAGCCTAGGGACCCCCTATGAGCATAATTAATAATACATTATTTATATAATGACCCATAGGGAATGATCAATAATATCTATAAAGTGAGCCCATTGATGAAGATGAGGAGGAAGAGTTGTAAAGATAAAAATTCCTAAGCCTCCATAGATCCAAAATAAAAACACCACTTGAAGTAGACAAATCAGGTGAGGATATGGCTCCAACTATCTTTTCAGTTCCTCTTTATTCTAAAATTCCAATTGTATCAAATTTTTATCCTATGTCTATTATTTATTTTGATCATGTCTCTCTCATTCCTAGCATCCTACCATCCTTAGTTGTTCCCAAAGTGGAAGTTGTTTCTTCTAGTCCTATTGTCTCCATAATCCCAACTATTTCTACAATTTCATTTGTTTATTTAGTATCCATTGATCTCACTTCCACTATTTTTACCTCCACCATTCCATTAGATGATCTTGAGCCTAAAATAATGCCTACTAAGAACACTAGGGGTTAATTAACAAGTGCATAACTACATGTGTCTTACACCCAATTGGGTTTGCCAATGCCTTCTTCTAGTCCTACCTAGCCTATTTCTATAATATCATCTAATAATATTGGGAATAAGAAGACAATATAAAAAATCCACCCTAAGCCCCAATATAATGATGTTGACTAGTCAAATATCATTTGGCCATCACTACTAGACCCCTTACATGGAAAATCTTTAAACAAATATTTAGGGGAATTATTGGCTAAGACTAAAACCAAGGACACTCATCCAACTGACTCAACTCAATTGGTGATCCCATAGTGGGTAGAAAACATATAATTTTAAGCCTCTCAAAGTCCTAATATCATAGTAACTAAGCTACCCATTTTAAGCTAAATCTTTGATAAATCTACAAGGAGTATCCAAAGAGTAAAGAAGAGGAAGTTTGAAGATGATGCTGGTAGGGGAATAATTTTAGAAGAAATACAAGATGTATTCTCTCTTTCAAAGAGAAAGAATATGATATTGGGGTAGTCTCTTTACAATTAATATTCTAAGTCTTATTTGGAAATGTATAAAGTTTTTTTTATTGAGCTTCATGAAGGGACAGAGCTAGTGAGAATAAAGTTCTAGCAAGAATTATAGCATGTCCAAAAATAACAACAAACTATTCATGTTCTCAGATAAATTGAGATAGATGTACAAAGCAAAGCCTAAAGTCTATATAATATTTTTATGCTATTGTTTCAATGAGGGGTGAATTAGCCCCTTATATCATTGAAATAATAAAAATATTTAATTATTTGAAAGAATATTAAAATAAATGTAAATTCCTTATTTTTTAAACAATAAATAAGGCTTACATCCATCTAAACTTAATGATACCATTAAAGGAATCCAATGCCCTCAATTTGGTGGTCATTCAAACACAAAAGGCAAGAGAGTGGGTACCAAGTTCAAAGGAAATAATGTCAAAATTTATAGAGCATGAGAACTTAATTTTATAGATTATGGATGATTTGGATTTTTCTTAGGCTAGGGAATACATAGGGAAATTAATAAGTAAATGTAGTTTTGATCAACTTATCCATCAAGCCTCAACAAATTTAAAATAGACTCTTCAAGGACTAGCATTAGAAGAAATTGAGGTTAAGTTCAATATCTCAAGGAATAAATTTACTAAAGTTTAAATCTTTTATATTAATTTAAAAATAACCAAGGATGAACATGCATGTTTAATGGATCAATCAAATAGCATGCATCAACTACCAGTTTTGAACATGGGCATGATTAGATTTATTCATGAGATTAGTTTCAATTATTATAAGGAGTTGAATGATAGAAAGAAGGCTAAGGCCACACATTATAGCTTAAATCTAGCTTTCAGTTCAACACCACCTCCCACCTTAGCTTTGTCATCAACTTTAGTACCTCCCACAATATTAAGTGCAACCATGTAATTATCGAGTTTGAATAAGCCTTAATTATCAAAGGTTAATTTTATATGTAATCTTGCATATAAGATTAGTCAATGTAATTATAGTTGAATCATACTTCATGTATGCATATATTAGCCAGTTTGAGCAATGTGTAAGCATGCACACATTACATGGCATCATATGGTCAAATCTATTTTTGAATATAGTTTTGATCAAATGTCATTATACATGTAGTTTTGGCATCAAATTAGAACTAGGGCTCTAATTACTAACTCGTAACATAGAGTTTTTAATAAACTTAGAGGGTGAGGTAACCCTTCTCTAAGTCTATTTATACATGTAAATCCCTCATTTCAAAGGGTTGGAAAATTATCAGAACAGGAATAAGTCATTTTCAATTATCATAAAACTGTGAAGATGCATTTCCATTCCATTTATATGTAATGAAGTGTTTATTTTCCTTGTTTTTTTATTCAATAATTTGAAGTGTACAATAGCTACAAATAATTCATTTTGTTATCATTGATATCTATTGATTATATGTATGCAATAGCTATTGAATAACTATAAAGTGTTATTGATTATATGCAAATAGGTTGACTATATTAATCTTTAAAGTGTGTAGAAGTGTTTTATTTTGATATAATCTTCTGGGTGTGAGCTATAGTTTCCTTGGATATCATTCTATTCTAAGTTGTAATCTCCTTAGTAAGGGTGTGCAACATCTACTCTAAAAGAAACAACCTTCAACTAAGATATTTAAGTTTTGTATATTATATTATCATAGACTACATATTTTGGTTTTATGTAAGTGTGTAATAGATACTAGTATCAAGCATTAGTTGTGGAAACATTTATCCATAAATAAATTAACCCATAAAGTAATCTCTTGAGACCATAAATCCTTCTTTTCTGCTCTACCCTTCCCTCTTTTTTTAAAGTTTATTTTATTGAATCCATCCAACTAAATTATGTTTTAATTTCTTAATTAGGTTTCATTTCACCCATAGGCACACCTAATTAACAACTTGCATGTTTAGCTTGCTATTCCACCACCTAGTTGTTTAACCCATACCTGTCACTTGTGCCCTAAAGTGTATTTTATCTCTATTTATATCCTAATATGTTAGAGGCAACCTAATTAAATTTATGGGTATGCATAAGACCCACATAAACACACCTTATACCCATTTTGTGACAATGCCTAGGAGTTAAAAGAGGAAGAACACCCCCTAAAAATAAATTATTTTATATGAAATTCAAAACTTTAGGTTTTAAGGTTATTTACATCCTTACACATAAACATTATGAATTTTAAATGGAATAAAAATTAGGTTTTCATTTGAAAATTTCTATATTAATAGTATTATGTTTCATTATCAAATGCCATAAAGTAAAAGGTAATTGAAGTTAGGGCTTTTATTTTGTTTTTTGATATAATTGGGAGATTTGACCTTACCATTTGGAATGATGAGGGTTTTTGGTATATTTCCATGCCAACAAGAGAACTTTTGAATTAAATATTAATAGAAAATAAGTTGAGTGGTGCATTGATGGAGGTGATCTATATGAAGAGGAACTCATAGAGTTTTAAGTGAGGAATTATGACATGAAAAGCATTCATAGATGAGAGGAAAAAAATAATAAGAAAGGTGAAAAAGAATAGAAGAGGACAACAAAGAAGGAGAAGATCTCAACATTTTGGAGAGACATGATATATCCTTTCACCCATTGAACGTCAAAGGCTCTATATATTCAAGTTGTTTTTCCTTTCATTGTTTTCAAATTCAAATGGAAATAGTAAAAATAATTATTTTGGGTTTTAATATGAGTTTTTCATGTTCATTAAATGTGTGGAATGATAGATATTGGTAAAATATTTACTCTAAAACCCTAGGTTAATAAGTCTATGGACCTAGGGATGGAACTCAATTCTATCCTCAAGCCTATAGATCTGAGGGCCAATCCATATTAAATACAGACCTATCATTATTTAGAATCAAATCTTGTTATTTATTTGGATATTTTGTTATGAATAATTTTATCCCTATTTTGGTTGAATGTTGTCAAGAATACTATCAAACTATATAGAGTCAATGATTTATTGTGAAATATGAAATTATATTAATATGTATATAAGGATGGTTTCATATGTATGCATGGGCATTTTGGACAATAAAAATATGTTTATATGTAACTAAGTTGTAATCATTTGACAAAAATGTATTATGAGTTGTAAGCATGAAATATAATTATATTTTAGAGAAAATTAGTTATACATAGCTATGAATATCATTGTGTGATAAATTAGTAGTGAGATCTTAAACCTTTAATCTCATTATATTTTGGGTAGTTTAGAGTGGTTGTAGATGTTAGTGAGGAAATCCAAACTTGTATATATAATCATATTTATTATTTTAGTTCCTCAACCACCTGAACTTGTGGAGGGGGGGTCAATTTTTATATGGAAAATGGAAAATCAATGCATTTATATGTGCATATAAGTGTAATTATAACTCTATTTATCTATATACCCGTGTGTGTGTGTGTGTGTGTGTGTGTGTGTGTGTGTGTGTGTGTGTGTGTGTGTGTGTGTGTGTGTGTGTGTGTGTGTGTGTGTGTGTGTGTGTGTGTGTGTGTGTGTGTGTGTGTGTGTGTGTGTGTGTGTGTGTGTGTGTGTGTGTGTGTGTGTGTTTCACTAATAATATAGTAGGAATAAAAATGGATTCAATAAATGATGAAATATTTGAATGAGAACATAATCATAGTTTATACTTACTTGACAAGAACATGATATGTATTATTAACACCAATAGAATATAAATGTATATACAACAATAGTATATATATTGAATAATGTTAAAATGTAATATGTGTGTTTGTGTGTGTGTGCATTTCAATATATAGCTAATTAAATTTTAGTCTTGTAATATATGCCTTCCTTTATTCCCTTTTCTATTATTGATACTTGAAGGTTTTAGTGGAGTTTGAAAACCTATATAATATAAAATATCATAATGAAACATGGTGTACAAGATTGATGATATAGAACTTTTTTAGCTTGATTTATTATTAGGTAAAAAAGAATTAATTATGCAAATATGTAGTGATATGAACACAATAATGTTTACATGAACCCATTTTTGTATATCAAAGGATCATGTGTATCTATAAGTAATACCTTGAATTTTGAGTGAAATATTTAAATAAGTGAATATTATATATATATATATATCTCAGTTATGAATGTTCGTAGGTTATTTGTGTAGACATGTAAATTTGTCGGCCAATGGCTTTGTATCTGACTTTAGACCAATTCTTTCCAATAATTTAATACCTAGCCCAAAAATTTCTATTAGTCTTGAATTTGGATTTATAACCTTGTATTAAATCAATTTGGCCTATTAAATCAATTAAACAAGGAAAATACACACATTGAATGAATCAAAATTAAAAAAATGACTAAATGCCTTAAAAGAGTTAATTAAATTGCACACCCTAATCAAAATCAATTAACAAGTTAAATAAATTTCAAATCCTAATTGAGTTCACCCATGAGATAATAAATCAATTACTAAAAAGGAAATTCAAGAGCATCTTAAAACATTCTAGAACACACTCATTACCTTTGTGAGTTGTCACTTGATGAAAATATATAAAAGAATATTCTAGGAATAAGCCAAACTAAACCAAAGTTAATAAACTCAACCATGGTCAGATTTAACCCATTCCAATGGATTTTAAAGCATATTAAAGAAAGCCCAGATCTCTTCATTTAAAGAGTTCAATCAAAGTAGAGTTATGATGTAGGAATAGATTCATGAAGCTATAATCCTAGTGTTATAATGTTAAAATTGAGGCAAGACAGGCCAAGCATGGTGCTAAGAGGAGATGGAGATAGATAAGTGCCATTGATGAAGATCTTTTGAGCATAATCTGAGTAAGCCAAATGAATAAATCATTTGGACATCTCAAGGAAGGTAAAGATTTTTGTTCTTTGCAATTTAGTTGGGTTTTCAATTGTTGTTTGTTCATTAAGTTCCCCCTAAGATATAGGCTTAGAGACATTAGTATGTTAGTGTGTTGATTTAATATTTTTATGTAATAACACTTGATCTAACCTCCTATATTTGTCAAATTCCTTTATCACAAATGACATGCCTAATGGGGCATAGATTTCATGGCTACAATTAGATCATTAATTCATTATGAAGACATACCTAGTGAGTATCAATTTCTTGAAGAAAATCTAATAACACCAGCTCATGAACCTTTAACTATTACAATGATATGTGATATTTTTGGTCCCATCTCTAATTGGTACTCAAACCTATATGCCTATTTACATAAGCAAATCCTCCCACTAGACTTATCTTGTAAACAAACCAAAGATTTCATCTAAAATGCCCAATTGTACACCCTACTTAGACCAACCCTTTACTATCATAGTTTTGATGGAACTCTACTTCATTATTTACCTTCAGTAGAATTTATAATATCATTACAATAAGCTCATGGATTATGTGGAGCCCACACTAGTGGGACAGTCCTATCCAAAAATCTCTTGTGTATTACTTACTATTGGTTGATAATGGATGTAAATGCAACTGCATATGTCAAGAAATGTGACAAGTGTCAATGACATGCTAATTTTAATCATGCACCTACCAAGACCTTAAAACTAATGTTGACACCATGGACATTTTATACATGGGGCCTTGACCTTATTAGGAAGATAAACTCTACCACATCAAATGGCCATAAACATATTCTCATCACCACTAAATATTTCACTAAGTAGATAGAAGCTATACCCCTCACTTAGGTGACTGGAAAGAAAATTTCCAAATTCATCTTTAACCATCTCATATACTTCTATGGTATCCCTTCTAACATTATATCTAATAATAGAGGATCATTTAAGAATAAGGATGTCAAAAATCTATGTGTCAGATACAAGATCACATAACACTTTTCAATGGCATATTACCCTTAAGGTAATGGCTAGGCTGAAGCATCAAACAAAAACATTGTCAACATTCTCAAAAATATTTTCAATGATGCCATTCATGATTGGCACCTTTAGATATTCCATGCCCTTTGGGCATACCATACCAATCATCGCACACCCATAGATGTCACTCTATACTCACTTGTTTATGGCATTGAAGCCATACTTCCCATTGAGGTTGAGTTTCCTTCATTATGCATATCTTTCAATTATGTTATCAACAATAATGAATATTGAGTATCTCACCTAAAAGAGATATATTTACTTGGTGAGAAGTGTATGGATGTTGTGAATAATCTACAGGCCTATCAGAATTGTCTTTAGGGTCAATACAATCGATGTGTAAAACATAGAACATTTGAACTTGGTGATCTTGTCCTAAAAGAAAACTAAAATAATACCATAGCTAAAAAGAAACATAAAGGCAAGTTCAAACCCATCTAGGTGGGTCCTTTCATCATCATTTCAAACTATGGAACTAGATCATACATGCTTGCCACACTAGATGACAATGAACTTCATGAGCTGATGAACATTATTCACCTTAAGTGTTACTATGCATGAGTAACTTGATGTATTATCTATAAGGACCATTTCAAGTTGTACCATATTATCAATATTCTTATTTATACCATTATCAAACTATTTGTTCTACCATCCTCTCATTTTAGAATTCCAACCAAACCATCCAACCATTCCATTCCTACTTGACCAAACATGTTTTGAATCCTATCAATCTATCCCATTTGACCTTGGTTCATCCATTGGTTTCACATTTTTAGCATACAAAATTAGACCAATTTCAATAGTTTTTTCAAGAACTTTAGACAAAGGTAGTATTTTTGAGTAGTATGATAGAAGTTTTGGCAATTACATCCTTTGTTTTTTATTCCCTTTTTATCAAGTTTGTTTATGTGAGCCTAAATATATCGCCTACTGGGGCAAATTAGTGTTCACTGGTCGTGATACTAATTATATCACCTACTAGGGAAAATTGGTATCATTGATATATCAATTGTATCCTAGTTATAACCACATATGGGAAAACTAGGGGAAACATTTGTTTATTATGCCTTGACATATCACTTAGCCATTCCTATGTTTTATGATGTTGTCATACCAACTATGTCTATTTTGTTTGAATTGGCTGCTACACTAGTCAAATTACTGCATAGTGAGGTGAACTAATATGAACTAAAATAATTTTGGAACTATATGGGTCATGTTTGATTCACATTGAGGTCAGCTCAATAGCCCTTTAGCCATGCTCTCAAAATTTTGTGAGAAGCTTCATCCACTCTCTCTCCATTTTTTAAGCGTCATTTCAAGTTATAACACTCTCACCATTTTACGAGCAGCTTTAGCCATGCTCTCACTAATTTTCAAGCATAATTTCAATTTATATCACTCTCACATTTTTGTGAACTTATACCATTTTAGTGTCTTGTCTTTCTCTATTGAGTTGAGATGCTTTGAAAATTCCAAAAGCATTTGAAAATCATTTAGAAAAACCATAAACATTGACCACTTATTTTCCTTAAGGATTTTGGGAACCCTCACTAAGTCACAAATAAACCACTTGTTCCTTAGTTTTACCATCCTTTTTAGCCTTTTATCCTACACTATCCCCATTTTATGAGTTCATCCTTATTCTTCTATCACATCCATCATGTCTTCTATCAATCATCATTTTCTTCCCATTTCTTGAGAAAACTACATTTGGCCTAAAGTTTTATTGGATCATCATAGCCATATAACTATGTAGGTAGCATCCACTTACCTAGAGCATTTGGATACAACTCAGCCGCCCCCTTCCTTTTCTTTTATTCTCTTATCTTGTTTTTTTGTTTAGTTGTCACCTAGTTTCTATGGGAAATATTCATAATATTGTTTATACTAACATAGGGACTAACACTTATTTATTTCTTTATTTGTATTGCTTGTTTCTTTATTTGTCTATTTTTTGTTTATTTGTGTGCTTATTTGTTTGCTTTCAGCATTGTGGCCTTGATTCAATATATGTGTGTTCATTGGGTGATTTCTTGCACATTATTTTTGAATCTATCCATATTCAAACATCTATATTGTCATCATGGTTTTTATCATTGGTGAAATTATTTCTAATTAGTATTGGATATCAGGAGTCAATACTTATGTATATTTTGCTTGATCCCCCATGGTGTTATATCATGAGGCCTAACATCAAATGCTACATCAAAAATCAGATTTGAGAGGTCTACAACATTAATGCTACATCACCATATCCTCGACACTAACATCAACAACAATCCCAATCCAGTACCCAATTATAACCCAAATAGAGTAATCAAATAATGAAAGAATTTTGACCTTTTTTAGTTCAGATGAGAATCTCCCTACTAGCAGGTTATCCTAAATAATCTTTATCTTCTATATCAACTTATCAATAATCAACCATTAATCATGTTTTTCATTATCAGGGTATACTACATCAGCACTGTACACCATCCCACATGCATTCTCAATGATTATATCAGGGAAAATAATTGTGTTATCACCAATTTTCATTTCTTGTTTGTCTATCCTAACTGGGGTAGCTCCTTCTTATTAATGATTATATCACCTACTAGGGTAAATCATTGTGTTATCATACCACATTACCACTATCTTGGTACAATGCTTATAACTACCTTTGGGCAAACCATTGTACACCATCCCACTTGCATTTCTTAGTGATTTTTCCCAACTTTAGGTAAATCATTGTGTTGTCACCCCATCATATTCATTTGTTTGGTCCCCTCATTTTTATTCTTTCTTTTAAAGGACCATTTGTTGACCCACTTATAACTATTCCCTTGAGGGAAAAGCTATAGTTCAATCATTACCATTGCAGTCATAAGCATAAAGAACCATTTTATTCTTTGAAAAAATGTTACTATGCTTACAGCTTGCAATATCTTTCCAAATAGGGGAAAACTATAGACATGTAAATTTGGCAACCAATGGTTTCATATCTAACTTTAGACCAATTATTTCCAATCATTGAATACCTAGCCCAAAAAATTCTATTAGTCTCAAATTTAGATTTATAACCTTGCATTAAATCAATTTGGCCTATTAAATCAATTAAACAAGGCAAATACACACATTGAATTAATCAAAATCAAACAAATTACAAAATGCCTAAAAATAATTTATTAACTTACACATCATAATCAAAATCAAATTAACAAGTTAAATCAATTTCAAATCTTAATTGAGTTCACTCATGAGCTAATAAATCAATTAAATCAATTACTAAAAAGGAAATTCAAGAGCATCTTAGAACATTCTAGAACACACTCGTTACCTTTGTGAGTTGTAACTTGAAGAAAATATCTAAAAGAATATTTTAGGAATATTCCAAATTCAACTAAAGTTAATAAAATCAATCATGGTCAGATTTAACCCATTCCAAAAGATTTGAATGCCTATAAAAGAAAGGCTAGATCTCTTCATTTAAGGAGCTTAATCAAAGTAGAGTTATAATTTAGGAATAGATTCATGAAGCTAAAATCCTAGTGTTATAATGTTGAAATTGAGCCAAGCCAAACCAAGCATGGTACGAAGAGGAGATGGAGATAGCCAATCACCATTGATGAAGATATTTTGAGCACAATCTAAGCAATCCAAATGAAAAAATCATTTAGAGCTCTTAAGGAAGGTAAAGATTTTTGTTCTTCACATTTTAGTTTGGTTTTCAATTATTGTTTATTCATGAAGTTCCCCCTAAGATCTAGGCTTAAAGATGTTAGTATGTTCATGTGTTGATATCATATTTTAATGTACTAACACTTGATCTAACCTCCTCTCTTTGTCAAGTTCCTTGATCACAGTTTGGTGGGTAATAAAAGCAAAGATATACCCATTCCTAGATTTTATAATGTTATTATGGGATCTTTTTAAAGAGGAAATAGGGTAGATTATGAGGTAAATCATAAAAAGAATGTAACCTTATTCTAATATTGTATTATTATAAATTATAACATGATGAAATAAATAAGGGTATGATATATATAGGAAATATTTAGTTATAAATTATGTTATGGGTTATTACGTAGTGCATAGGTTATCATATTGACTAGGTGTTGTCATCAATTATTATATTCATGAATTGTGATTGAAAGATATGTTGAGAGGGACTTAGAATGACTTGATTCTTGTTTTAGTCTCTTATGTGCACCTGGATTAAATATAATGCATTTGATAAACCTATGTTATCAATATTTTGATTAAGTGAATGAAATAAATGATATTTATGATTATGATTGTTTGTATTATATGTTACTGTTGGGTTAAATATGTGTTGAAATCTAGATTATTCTAATTTGAATCTATAAATGATAATGATTAGACTATATTTTTAGATAACAAAAGATAGTTATATGAGTGTGTCAATGGGTAACTCATATATCTATCCCTTAATATCATGTGATAGTCATGATTCATTAGTAGAGAGTTCTATGTGATTAAATTGACTCAGATTTTTAGATATGAATTCTATAATGAAAACTTTGAAAAAAGTAATGTTATAGTTTAAAATTTGTCATTTCATTGTAATTTATAGTTTACATGTGTATGTTGATTTTATAGTAGATGGAGGATTAGATTCTAAGGTCTACATGATTGTTTCATGTTTTAGTGATTGTACACACATGAGTTCTGGTTGATTTCTTAATATCCACATTATTCTTATCTGCTCCTCTATGGGGAGGTGTGTAGGATGTCATTGGTTTATGTTTTGAGGTAAATCACTTAGAGGGTTATCTCCCTTTATCAGTTGATTTAACCATTGGGATTATACTTAGACTATAGTTATGGATGATTGAGTTAATATGAAGCTCTTTTTGTACTATTGTACATATTATATTATATATTTTATTTTTTAATATATTTTACATTATTATTTGATGTATTTTCAACATAATAGTACCTATGTAATTTATAAATTAATCTAAAATTATAAAATTAGTGGCTATAAGCTTATTTATGGATGAAATGTGGATTATATTAGTATTTGTTATACTTGATTCTTTCTAATGTACTTTTATAAGAAATAGTCATCTTGAAAACCAATTATATTATTTGAAAACTATATGGATTGGTTTATTATCTAGTGGGTTAATATATGATTGCATTTATTACTTTAGATACATTTAATAGTCAAATAATGATTATTTAAATAGTTATATATGATTTTATAAGTAATCTATGTATTCAAAACAATTAGTGTAATTATTGGTTAACCTAGTGGGGTTGTAACACATGACCAATCATGTATATGTGTGCATAAATAACATATACCCACCCTATCATGGCCCACACTATGACCTTATTACTTACCAATAGTAATATTTATATACAAAATACATCCTTCAAATTAAAAATCATCTCCCTTGTAGTGATCCAAAATTTTCATGTATCAAGATCTAACTTCTCAACCAAGGCAACCATTAAATAGTGAATCTACCCTAAATGGACCACATTTCTAAGCTCAACACTATTAGTAATTTACCAATTAACATCATCTAATCTAAGTTTAATCATAGTCTCTATATGTTGACTATCTGCATCCACATAAACATAAACAACATTAGATACAATCAAATAAAATGTGAATCAATGAGAAAAATACTAAGTAAAATCAATAAAATTAAAATGTTATATCCAACTAGTTATGGTCAATACCATTTGACATTAACATCAAAAATGGAATATTCCATTCATTAGTACTATTAGAATAGAGAATAGTTACATCATATGTCTGATAATATTGACCTTTGAGGGTTAATATGTATATTTCTCTAAGAATACATAAAAACACCTTAAAACACATAAATATTCAAAATTACAAAATCTCAAAAAAAAACTAAAAATTTGGGGTAAAATTTTTAAATTTTGATACATACCAAGTCTTTATGTTATTGTGATTATAAGGCAATATATAAATGCTCAAAATTATGAGGCACCATATTGTAGTGGCACAGAGCTCAAAATCACAATTAACAATGTGAAAATGAATTACAAAAATTCTAAAACTCAAACCTATTTATATGGTTAAATTTTAAACTATGCACTATATCTAATCCAATTTCTAAATTAATACCTTTGAACCTTCTATGCATAGTATCTCAAACACTATTTCCTAAATTTATAATATGCCAAAATTTTATGGATACTCTCCTTCTACAAAATTGTTGCCTGCATTTTTCAAAAAGGAGGCAGCTTTGTAATTTTGAGATATGCCATTGTGTTCAAAAATTATTCTATATTATCCAAGGATAAATTGTGTGTGTGTGTGTGTGTGTGTGTGTGTGTGTGTGTGTGTGTGTGTGTGTGTGTGTGTGTGTGTGTGTGTGTATGTATATTATCTCTATATGCCTTAGTGGAAATTTAATCATTCATAATTAAAAATATAATGAAACAAATCCATAAAATGGATATTTTAAAAAACCAAATCAAAAAAATCCATAAAATTATAAAAAAATCTTTGAGTTTATATAATTATATCTATCTTTTCTATCTAATCAATCTAAAAGTCACATCCCTTGCATCAAATGGGTCATACATTAGGCTTATTACATAATTTTAGATTATCATATTTAAGCATATTACACATGATTTAAATTATTATATTTTGACACAATGCATTTGATTTAAATTATCATATTTTAGTAAAGTACACATAATTTAATTTATCAACATTGGCATAATAAACATCAATAATATTATTAGATTTAGTACATTACACATGATTCACAAAGGTTTAGATGTAATATGATTCAGTTACATGAAATAAATAAGCACATGAATACAAATTCAAG